>CM055822.1:42513021-42528045 GCA_029582265.1 Zoroaster sp. YZ-2022 | reverse complement strand
TTGGGTGCCCGGGTTGGCTTTTTACAGTCGTCTCCCCGACGGGGAGTTTCATTTTGAACCATTTTAGTCAATACATTAAGTGGAGAAAAGGATTTGCCTACTTTTCCGTAAATTTACATGAAATTTTTCCCAGTGTACTTTCCCCCACAGTGAGGGCAAAAAATACTGGGGTTTGATTGACTTTGGTTTTAGGGAAAAAAAAATTCCAGATCTTCCCTCCCCTCCCCCCTTTTTCGACACTTTTTTAAAACCCAGGGTCAAGCTTATAAAACAGGCTGAAATTGGGGCCTATGTCATGAAAATGCTTTTAAACCCAAATTCGGGGTCGCCGAAAATTTTACAACAAACAAAGTGACCCTTTTTGGGAAAAAGGCCTTACGCGGGAAATAAAATTGGGGCCACTTTTGGGCCTGGTGTAAAATGCACTTTAAGTCATCAGGCCAGGTTATGATTTGGACCATTTTTAAAATCCCCCAAATCCCGGGGCCCCCAAACTTTTTTTTTCAAAATATTTGGGGGCATACACTTTTTGATAAACCAGCCGGCGTATGACTTTTCCCCTTTTTATTGGGTCAGGGAGGTAGAATTACCCTTTGGGAAAAAAAATCTCTTTCCTAAAACCTACAACAAACCGTTAATCTGACATAGCGCCCTCAAAGGAAAAAATTTGGTTTTTTTTCCCGAAATTGAAACCAAAGATAGTTTTTGGGGGGTTTTTGTCTTCAAATTTTTGAAATTAGTATTCAAAAACTTGATGCAATGAAAATTAAATTGTTATGGTTTTAGGGAAGGGAACGCGTTTTTAACCCCCAAAAATATTTTTAAAAATATTTGAATTCCAAAAACCCCGGGAAAAAAAATGACAGTATATTTTGTTTCGACGGGTTTTCAAAAAATTAGAGGGTTTAAAAGTCTTAAAGTGAGTTTCAAAGGGAAAACCAGCTATCTTTTTACCCCCCTTTGGACTGTTTTCCCCAAAACTGGAACCTAAACGCAGAAATGTTCACTTATTTTAAAAATGTTTGCTTTTTAAACCCCTTAAACAATGTACAAAATTTAGGGGCTTTTAAAACCAATTATTATAAAAAATATTTTCCCTCACAGCGCTCCCAAAGGTCCACGGGCGGGGCATTTAGTTTTTTTTCGGAGAAAACCCACCCCCAACCCGGGGCCAAAATGGCTTTAAGTGTAAAAATTTCCAAAAAAATTTTGATGATTTAACATTTTCCCAAAAATTTTTGATAATGAGTATGAGGGCAAAAAACCCGTGACGTTGGGGGGGTTTATACAAGGTCCCTGGGTTTTTCCCAAATTTAAGGATTTTAGGGAAAAATTTAAATAAAAAACCCAAATAAAAAAAAAAAATAATAATAATAATTAAAAAAAATATAAAAAAGTTATCACAATCCCAGGCATTAGGACCCGCGATTTATCGGATTGACCCTCCCCGGCGTTTTAAAAGGCAAAAACTTTAAAGTCGCCCCGGGGGTCCCTTCCCCGGTTTCCCCAGGGGGAAATTTTTCTTGGCGGTTTTCCGGCTCCCCGATATATATCCTTCCTCCCCCGTTTCCCTAGAAAAAAGGCCCCTCACCTTTGGGGAGAAAAAAAATCTGCAAACTTCCCATTTCCCAGAAAAAAACCCCGGGTTCCCCAAATGGGCGAGATTAATAAAACCCAGACCCCGGGTCTAAAGGGGACATCCCGGACTATCGGATCGTGCTAAGTACGTTGGTATTTTTGAAAATTTTTGTTAAATATTAATGGATAAAGGGGGGGAAAAAAAAACCGGTCTTCGGGGGGAGTTGAACTTGCCCTTTTGGGCTCAAAAAGTCCTCCTCCCGACTGAGCTTTTCAGTGCCCGGGAACACCGTGCAATACATTGAAGATGGAGGGGGTTCCTATTTTTTCCGGAAATTTTTTAAATTTTCCCCGTGTACTTTCCCCTCACAGTGAGGGAAAATTTTGGGGGTGGCTGCATTTCTTTTGGGCCTTTGGGGGGAAAAAACCCAACCCCAGATCTTTAAACTCCCCCCCACTTTTCGAATTTTTTAAAACCAGGGTCTTTTTAAAACACAGGCTGAATAATGGGCCCTTGTCATGAAAATCTTTTAACAAAAATTCGGGTTAAACCCTCACAACAAACAAAGCTGACCCTTTTTGGGAAAAAAAGGCCTTACGTTTGGGAAATCAAATTAGGGCCCTTTTTTGGGGCCTAGTGTTAAAAATACGAAACATTTGGGGTCTTTTGGGGTTATGATTTTGGGACCTTTTTTACACAACCCCCAAAAATCGGGCCTCACCCTTTTTTTCAGAAAATTTGAGGGCATCACTATAAACGGCCGGTTGATTTTTTCCCCTTTTTAGTTGGGCATGGGGGGGTTAGTTCACGTGGAAAATCTTTCCCTTAAAAACTACAAGAAACCCGTTAATCTGACATAGCCCTCAAAGGACGAAATAATTTAGTTTATTTGGAAAATTGTCCCAAAAGATAGTTTTGGGGGGTTTAAATTGGTAAAACTTTGGGGAATTAGTTTTCCCGGGAAAATTTGATCGATATAAAATTTTATGGTATTTGAGGGAAAGGGAACGCTTTTGAAAACCCAACCCCCCCAAAAAATTTGTTATTATTTGAATTGCAAAGGCGCCGGAAAATGACAGTAGTATCTGTGTTCGAGGGCCCCGTTTTTAAAAGGGGGAAAAGTCTTAAAATGTTTGATTTTTCTAAGGGGGAAAACCAAATTATCTTTGCCCCCACGTTTTGTGCTGTACCCTCAAAACGGGAGACCTCCCAACCAGCAAATTTTCCCGCTATAAAAAATGTTTGCTTTTCCAAATCCTGCTTCCCAGAATGTGGGGGGCCCATTCAAACCCAATGTATTATCCAAAATTTTTTATCCCTGCAAAGGTCCAGGGTTGGGTGCATTTCAGTGGCCTTTTTGGAGATACATCCCAACCTTGTTTTTAAAATAAATTTATAGTTATACTTCAAAAAAATTTCCCGGGTATGATTTCCTTTAATAAATTTGATAATGAAAAGAAAAGAAATAATTCGGTTTTGTGGGGGTTTTGTTGTGAAGTCCCGGGGGTTTTTGTTTTTTAAGAGTTTTTTGTGAAAAAATTTTGAAATAAATAACTAAATAAAAAAAAAAAAAATAATAATAATAATTAAAAAAAAAAAAAAAAAAGTTACTCAGCAAAACCAGGATTGGGCCCGCGATTTATGGGGATTGTTTCCTAACGTTTTAAAAGGCATAGGCTTTAAAAGTGGGCAGTCCTTCCCCGGTTTCCCATTGGGCCCCTTCGGGTCTGGGGGTTCCGGCTCCGATATATACCCTTTCCTCCCCCGGTTTTCCTCCCAAAAAAGGCCCTGCACCTTTGGGGAAACAAGGCAGTTTAAAAGAAACCCCGGTGCCAGTTTGGGGAAAAAAGCCAAGTTTTCGGGGCAGAGGTAATCAAACCCAACCCCCGGGGCCCCGGGGGACAGTCCAGCGCCCCTTGGTGGGCCCCAGGTAGTTGGTGGTTTAAAAATGCAATTTAAATTTTTAAAGATTAATGGAAAAATTTGGGAAAAAAATTTTGTTTTTGGGGGGAGTTGAATTTTGGTGCCCGTTGGTTTCACAGTCGGTGCCCCCACCAATTGTTTTTAACAGGACTTGAACATTATTAAAACTTTGGGAAGATGGAGATAGGGTTTGCCTATTTTTGGTAAATTTAAATGAAATTTTCCCCAGTTTTCCCCTCACAGTGATGCAAAGATCCCCAAAGGGGGGTTCCCTTTCATTCCCTTTTGGCGGGGGAACAAAAAAATTCCATATTTAGCCCTCCTCCCCTTTTCTTGCCTTTTTTAAACCAGGGTCATACGCTTATATATAAAAGGCCCTAAATAGGCCTTTGCGGGGAAAATGCTTTTAAAATTTGAATTATTTAAATTTCTAACAAACGAAGCGTGACCCTTTTTGGAAAAAACCTTTGCCTTAAAAATAAAATTAAGGCCATTTTTTGGGCCTATTTATCAAAGCACAGTTAAGTCAAGGCAGGGATTTTGGGACCATTTTACAAATCCACCAAATCCCGGGCCCAATTCTTTGTTTTCGGGAAATATTTGGGGGCATACATTTGGGAAAACACCCCGGGCGTATGATTTTTTTCTCATTTTAGTTGGGCCGGGGTAGAATTGCCTCACGGGAAAATCTTTTTCCTTACCTACAACGAAAACCGTTAATCTGACATAGCGCCTAAAAGGACGAAATTTTTAATTTTTTTCCCAAAATTGTACAAAAAGAAAATTTTTGGGGGGTTTTAAAAATGTCGGCCCAAATTTTGCATGAATTAGTATTCAGAAAATTTGATGAAGATGATAAAAATTTGGGTTATGGTATTTGAGGGAAAGGGAAAACGCGTTTCCCCCAAATTTCCCCAAAAAATTTGTTATAATACGTTTAAATTTTTTAAAAAGCGCCGGAAAATGACAGGTTTTTCTGTGTTCGACCGTTTTGGGAATGAGATTTAAATTTAAAAAAATGATGGTTTTCGAGGGAAAACCTACGCTATCTTTATTCCCTTTGGACTGTACCCAAAAATGGCAGCCCTACAGAAAGAAAAATTCACGCTATATTAAATGTTTGCTTTTCCAACCCCAAAGAATGTACAGAAGGGGGCCTATTAAAAACCAATGTATTATCCAAAAATACTTTATCTAAACACCCTGAAAAAGGTCCCTGGGCATTTAGTATTTTTTTGGGAGAAAAAACCACCCCAACCTTGTTTTAACGATTTCTATAGTGACCTTCACAAAAAAATTTCCCAGTATGATTTTCCCTTTTTCTAATAAATTTGATAATGAGTATGGGGCCAAGCAAAAAATTTCGGTGAGTTTTTGGGGGTTTATGCTGTAAGTCCCGGGGTTGTCTGTTTTTAAAGAGTTTTTAAAAACAGTTAAATAAAAAAATAAATAAAATAAAAATAATAAATAATAATTAAAAAAAAAAATATCCCAAAAGTTACTCACCCAAATTTACCGGGCATTCAGGGCCCGATTTATGGGGTTTGGCCCCTACCGTTTTTAAAAGGCAAAAACTTTAAAGTCTGGGGGCCCCTTCCACTTCCTTAGGACCCTTCTGGTCGGCCCCGGCTCCCCGATATTTTTCCCTTTCCTCCCCCGATTCCCAGCCAAGGGCCCTGCACCTTTAGGGGGAAAAAGCCCCAAACCGGTTCCCGGTTCCACCCAAAAAAACCCAAATTTCCCCAAAAATCGGCGCAGAGGTAATAAACCCCAAACCCCGGGGTCTGGGGGGACAGTACCACCCATTTTACCGGACGTGCTACAGTACTTTGGGATTTTTGAATCAATTTAAAAATGTGAAAAGATTAATGGATAAATTGGGGAAAAAAAAAAGTTTCGGGGGGAGTTGAACTGGGACCTTGGTTTCAAAATTGTCGCTCCGACTGGGCTATCGGGTTAACAAAAAAGGGTTTTACATTGAAGGGGGAATTGGGGTTTTGGGTCTTTTTCCCTAATTTTTGTAATTTTCCATTTCTTTCTCACAGTGATGCAAAGATACGGGGGTGGCTGTTTTTTGGTTTTTGGGGGGAAAAAACAAATTCCAGTATCATTGCTCCTCCCCCCACTTTTCGACACTGTTTTAAACCAGGGTCTTTGGTTTAAAAACACAGGCTGTAATGGGTTTTTAAATGCATGCGTTTAAGAAATTTCAGGTCGCCAAATTTCCCACAAAAACGAAGGTAAACCTTTTTGGAAAAAAGGGCCCTTTTGCTTGAAATAAAATTGGGGCCCCACCGGGGCCTATTTATAAAAATAAAAAGGGAAGTCTTTTAAGGTTTGATATTGGACCTTTTTTAACAATCCACCTCCCCTAAAAATTTTTTTTTTCGGGAAATATTTGGGGGTTTTCCTTTATGATAAACAGTTCGGCGGTTTTTTTCTCATTTTAGTTGGGTCATGGAGAATTAGCCCACGTAAAAAACCTCCCCCCATACCTACAACGAACCGTTAATCTGACATAGCGCCCCAAAACGAAATAATTTTATTTTTTTGGAAATTGTAAAAGATAGCTTTGGGGGGGTTTAAATTCGGTCAAATTTTGAAATTAGTATTAAAAAACTTGATGCAGATGATAACAATTGTTATGGTATTTGAGGAAGGAACGGTTTGAAATAATCCCCCAAAAAATATTTGTTATAATACGTTTAAAATTGAAACCAACGCCGGAAAATAAAGAGTAGAATCTTTTTTAAAAAGGGCCCGTTTTCGAAGTAGGGGCCCCAAAATTTTTAAAAATGATGATTTTTCCAAGAAAAAAACCCCATTTATCTTTGCCCCCACGCTTTGTTTATCTCAAAACGGGCAGACCTACCACGCAAATTTCAGCTTAAAAATTGCCATTCAAATCCCCCCCAAAATGTAAGAATGAAAGGGGCTTTCCAAAGCCAATTTTTAAAATTAAAAATATTTTTATCCACAGCGCCCCCAAAGGCCCACGGGCTGGGTGCATTTCAGTGGTTTTCTGGAATAACCACCCCAACCTTGTTTTTAAAAAAAAACTTTTAATTTTAAATAATTCAAAAAACAAATTCCAGTATGATTTAACATTTTCCCTCAAAAATTTTGGATAAATTATGAAAAACAAAAATTGGTGACTTTTGGGGGGTTTTGTGGGTCCCTGGGTTGTCTGTGTTTTAAAGTTTTATTGAAAAACATTGTTAAATAAAAAAATAAATAAAAAATAATAATAATAATAAAATCAACACAAAAATAAAAAATTCCAAAGGAATCCCAGGTTTTCGGGGCCCCCAGTTTATAAAGGATTGATCCCACCGGCGTTTTTGGGGGCCCCAAATTTTAAAGTCTGGGGTCCTTCCCCGGCTTCCATTAGGCCCCCTTCTGGTCTCGGTTTCCGGCTCCCCGATATAAATCCTTCCCCCCGGATTCCGGCCAAGAAGGCCCTGCCCTTGGGGAGAAACAAGGCAGCTCCCAAGCTTCCGGTGCCATTTCCCGCAAAAAAAGCCAATTTCCCTCCGGGCGCAGACGGTAATGGGGAAACCCAGCCCCCGGGGTCTGGGGGACAGTACCGCCACGGATCGGCAGAGACGGGTAGTTTTGAATGCAATTTAAATGTTTAAAAGTATTAATGGAAAATTTGGGGGAAAAAAAAACTGTCTTCGGGGGGGAGTTAAACCCGGGACCTTTGGGTTTGACCGGTTTTTTCTTGCCTTGAGTTTATCAGGACGGAAATTTGGTAAATTCATTAAAGATGGAGATATGTTTTGGGCCTCTTTTTTAAATTTACATTAATTTTGCCAGTGTCCCTTTCTCTACGTGAGGGCAAAAAACTGGGGGTGGCTGATTTCATTGGGCCTTTTTTGGGAAAAAAAAAATTTCCCCAGTATCTTGGTCCTCCCCCCCACTTTTCGACACTGTTTTAAACCGGGGTTTTATACGTTTATAAAACACAGGGCAATAAAGGCCCGCGAAAATCGTTTTGAACCGGTCCCCCGTTAAATTCCCCCCCAACCCAAACAGCGAAAAACCCTTTTGGGAAAAAAAAACCGCTTGAAAAAAAATTAGAAATTTTTCGGGGGCCCAGTGTATAAAAATCCCACATTTGGGAAGTCATCGACAGGTTATGATATTGGACCTTTTTTTACAAATCCACCGGCAGGCCCCAAATTTTTTGTTTTCAAAAAATTTTTGGGGGAAAACCTATGATAAACAGCCGGCTTATGATTTTTTTTCCCCCTTTGGGTTGGGTCATGGATGGGAATTAGCCCGGGGAAAAATTTTCCTTACCAAACCCGAAAATTGTTAACCAATAGCGTTTTAAAAGGGACAAAATAATTTAGTTTTTTTTCCCAAAATTGTAAAAAGATAGTTTTTGGGGGGTTTAAAATGGCCCAAACTTTGTAGTTAGTATTCAAAAAACTTGATGCAGATGATAACCCTTTTATGGTATTTGAAAAGGGAAGCTTTTTGCAAATCTCCCCCAAAAATATTTGTTATAATAGGAACGTTTAAAACCCCCGGAAAATAAATAGTTTGGTTTTTTGGGCCAGTTTCAAAATGTAGAGGCCAAAAAGTTTTTTTAAAAATGAATTTTCTAAGGGGGAAAACCCCTACTATCTTTGACCCCCTTGTGATTACCCAAAATTGGCAGACCCCCCCAACGCAGCAAATTTTCCACACTATATTAAATTTTTTCTGTTCAAATCCTTAAAAATGTAAAGAATGTGGGGGCCTTTTCAAAAAAAATTATTATAAAAATACTTTATCTCAAAACCCCGAAAAGGTCCCGGGCTGGGTGACTTTCAGGGGGCATTTCGGGAAAAACCCACCCCCCAACCTTGTTTTAAATAGACTTATATTTAATATACAAAAAAATTCCAGTATGATTTAAATTTTCCCCAATAAATTTGATAATGAGTATGGGGCCCAAGCAAAAAATTTGGGGTTGACGTTGGGGGGGTTTTGCGGAAGCCCCTGGGTTGTCTGTTTTAAAGAGTTTTTATGTAAAAAACATTTTTAAAATAAAAAACCAAATAAATAAAAAAAAAAAATTTTAATAATAATAATTAAAATAAAATATCCCAAAATTATTTAAGGAATACCAGGATTCAGGGGGCGATTTATCGGGATTGATCTCCGGCGTTTTAAAAAGGCATAGGTTTTAAAGCCCAAGGGGCCCCTTTCCGGCTTCCTTGGGCCCCTTCGGGCCCGGGCCCCGGTTTCCATTATACCCTTCCTCCCCCGCCTGGCCAAAAGGCCCTGCACCTTTGGGGGAGAAAAAAGGAGTTCCCAAGCATTACCGGTGCCAGTTCCAGCGAAAAACCCTTTTTCCCCAACCCGGGCAGACGGAAATGGGAACCCAGCCCCCGGTTGGTCGGGGGGAAAATCCAAACCCCTATGGGAAATGTGCTAAGTACGGGTATTTTTAAAATTTTTAAATGTGTTAAAGTATTAAGGGAAAAGGGAAAAAAAAACTGTCTTCGGTGGGGTTGGGGGTTTATTTTGGGTTGGTCGGCCCTTTCCGACGAGTTTATCGGGATTTGAACATTAGTAAAAAATTTGAAGATGGAGATATGATTTGCCTATTTTTTCCCGGGGAAAATTTTACATGAAATTTTTTGATGTACTTTCTCCGTGATGAAAAGATATTTGGGGGGGTTGATTTCATTGGCCTTTTTGGGGAAAAAACAAATTCCAATATCATTAGCCCTCCCCCCCCTTTTGAAAAACAAACCCCAGGGGTCATGGGGGCCAAAAACACAGGCTGCAAAATGGGCCCCATGTCATGAAAGGGTTTAACCCCCAGGCCCCTTTTAAATTCTCATAACAAGGGTGACCTTTTTGGGAAAAGGGGGCCCCCTTTTGGAAAATAAAATTTGGGCCCATTTTTGGGCCCCAGTGTATAAAAAATACGCACAGTTAAAGTCATCCCCCCGGGTTGGGTGATATTGGACCTTTTTTAATCCCCAAATGCGGGGGCCTCAATTCTTTGTTTTCGAAATTTTTGGGGGGTACCCCTTTATGATAAACAGCTGGGGTATGATTTTTTCTCCCCCTTTATTTGGGGTTTGGGGGGGAAAAATTGGTTCACTGGAAAATCTTTTCCTATCCTACAACGAAAACCGTTAATTGACATAAGCCCCCTAAAAGGACGAAATAATTTAGTTTATTTTTAAATTTTTAAGATAGCTTTGGGGGGGTTTTAAATGGGGTCAAACTTTCGTTTAAATTTGATGCGGGATTTTAACAATTGTTTGGTATTTGAAAAGGAACTTTTACCCAATCCCCCAAAAATATTTGTTATAATACTTTTGGAAATTTTTTTACAATTTGGAAATGAGAGTAGTATCGTGTTCGAGGGCCGTTTTAAAAATGTAGCCCCCCTAAAAGTTTTTAAAATGATGAGTTTTCAAAGGGGGAAAACCCTTACCCCACCCTGTTGCCCCCACGTTTTGGGGGATTGTATCTAAAAAAACTGGCAGACCCCCACGAAGAAAAATTGCTATTTTAAATGTTTGTTTCAAACCCCCAAAAAAAATGAAACAAAAATGTCGGGGCTATTCAAAAAATGTATTATCCCAAAAAATTTTATCCCAAGCGTCAAAGGCCCAAAGCTGGGGGGATTTAGTGCCATTTTCGGGAATAACCACCCCAAACCCTTTTGTTTTTAAAATACGACTTTGGTGTATATTTACAAAAAATTTTTATTTTTTAAAACCTTTTCTCAAAAAATTTTGATAATATTTGAGGGGCAAAAATTTCGGTGAGTTGGGGGGGTTTTATGAGAAGTCCTGGGTTGTCTGTGTTTTAAAAAATTTTTATGTGCAAAATTGTTAAATAAATAAAAATAAAAAAAAATAAAAATAATTAATAATTAAAAAAAAAAAAAATTTAAAAAATTTATTTCAGCGAATCCGGGTTTTCGGGGCCCGGGGGATTTATCGGGTTGACCCCTCCGGCGTTTTAAAGGCAAAAGGTTTTAAAAGTCGTACAGGGTCCCTTCACCGGCTTCCATTAGGACCCTTCTGGTCTGGCGTTCCGGCTCACCGATATATATCCTTCCCTGCCCGATTCCTAGCCAAGAAGGCCCTGCACCTTTAGGGAGAAACAAGGCAGCTCCCAAGCATTACCGGTGCCAGTTCCAGCGAAAAGCCAAGTTCCTAAATCGGGCGCAGACGGTAATCGAACCCAGACCCCGGCGGTCTGAGGGACAGTACCAGCGCACTATCGGATCGTGCTACGAGTACGTTGGTAGTTTTGAATGCAATTTAAATGTGTTAAAGTATTAATGGATAAATTGGGGAAAAAAACTGTCTTCGGTGGAGTTGAACTGGTGACCGTTGGCTTACAGTCAGTCGCTCTACCGACTGAGCTATCAGTGACTTGAACACTTAGTGCAATACATTGAAGATGGAGATATGATTTGCCTACTTTTTCCTGTAAATTTACATGTAATTTTGCCAGTGTACTTTCTCTCACAGTGATGCAAAGATACTAGGGGTGGCTGCATTTCATTGGCCGTTTTGCAGGAACAAACAAATTCCAGTATCATTAGCTCCTCCTCCCACTTTTCGACACTGTTTTAAACCAGCGCGTCATACGCTTATATATACACAGGCTGCAATAATAGGCCTATGTCATGCAATGCGTTTAACGCAATTCAGGTCGCCGTTAAATTCTCACAACAAACGAAGCGTGAGCCATTTTGGAAAAAGGTCCTTACGCTTGAAATCACATGAGGCCACTTTTCAGGGCCTAGTGTATCGAAAATACGCACAGTTGGAAGTCATCGAGCCCAGGTTATGATATTGGACCATTTTTACACAATCCACCAAATGCACGGGCCTCAATTCTTTGTTTTCAGAAATATTTGAGGGCATACACTTTATGATAAACAGCTCGGCGTATGACTTTTTCTCACTTTAGTTGGGTCATGGAGGTAGAATTAGCCTCACGTGGAAAATTCTTTCCTATACCTACAACGTAACCGTTAATCTGACATAGCGCCCTCAAAGGACGAAATAATTTAGTTTATTTAGCCGAAATTGTACTAAAGATAACTTTGGAGGGTTTAAATGTCAGTCAAACTTTGCATGAATTGTATTCAGAAAACTTGATAGATGATAACAATTGTTATGGTATTTGACGGAAGGAACGCGTTTGCCCAATCTCCCCAAAAATATTTGTTATAATACGTTTGAACTGCACACAGCGCCGGAAAATGACGAGTAGTATCTGTGTTCGACGGCCGTTTCGAATGTAGAGGCCTAAAGTCTTAAAATGATGAGTTTTCTAAGAGGGAAAACCTACGCTATCTGTTGACCCCACGCTTGTGATGTCTCAAAACAGCAGACCTACCACGCAGCAAATGTTCACGCTATATTAAATGTTTGCTGTTCAAATCCGCCAAACAATGTACCAGAATGTCAGGGGCTATTCAAAGCCAATGTATTATACCAAAAATACTTTATCTCACAGCGCTGCAAGGTCCACAGGCTGGGTGCATTTCAGTGTGCCATTTCTGGAGATAACCATCCCCAACCTTGTATTTAAATACGACTCTATAGTGTACATACTTCACAAACAAATTCAGTATGATTTAACACTTTCTCAATAAATTTGATAATGAGTATGAGCCAACAAATAATTCGGTGACGTTGTGGGGTTTATGCTGTGAAGTCCCTGGGTTGTCTGTGTTTTAAGAGATTTTATGTGCAAAACATTGTTAAATAAATAACTAAATAAATAAAAATATAAATAATAATAATAATTAAAACAAAAATATACAAAAGTTACTCAGCGAATACCAGGCATTCAGGGCCCGATTTATCGGATTGATCCTACCGGCGCTTTAAAGGCATGGCTTTAAAGTCGTACAGATCCCTTCACCGGCTTCCATGGGACCCTTCTGGTCTGGCGTTCCGGCTCACCGATATATCCTTCCTGCCCCGATTCCTAGCCAAGGCCTGCACCTTTAGGGGAGAAACAAGGCAGCTCCCAAGCATTACCGGTGCCAGTTCCAGCGAAAAAGCCAAGTTCCTAAATCGGGCGCAGACGGTAATCGAACCCAGACCCCGGCGGTCTGAGGGGACAGTACCAGCGCACTATCGGATCGTGCTACGAGTACGTTGGTAGTTTTGAATGCAATTTAAATGTGTTAAAGTATTAATGGATAAATTGGGGGGAAAAAAACTGTCTTCGGGGGGAGTTGAACTGGTGACCGTTGGCTTCACAGTCAGTCGCTCTACCGACTGAGCTATCAGTGACTTGAACACTTAGTGCAATACATTGAAGATGGAGATATGATTTGCCTACTTTTTCCTGTAAATTTACATGTAATTTTGCCAGTGTACTTTCTCTCACAGTGATGCAAAGATACTAGGGGTGGCTGCATTTCATTGGCCGTTTTGCAGGGAACAAACAACTTCCAGTATCTTTAGCCCCTCCCCTCCCCACTTTTCGACACTGTTTTAAACCAGTGCGTCATACGCTTATGTGTACACACAGGCTGCAATAATAGGCCTATGTCATGCAATGCGTTTAACGCAATTCAGGTCGCCGTTAAATTCTCACAACAAACGAAGCGTGACCATTTGGAAAAAAGGTCCTTACGCTTGAAATCAATTAGGGCCACTTTTTCAGGGCCTAGTGTATCGAAATACGCACAGTTGGAAGTCATCGAGCCCAGGTTAGATATTGGACCATTTTACACAATCCACCGTGCACGGGCCTCAATTCTTGTTTTCAGAAATATTTGAGGCATACACTTATGATAAACAGCTCGGCGTATGACTTTTCTCACTTTAGTTGGGTCATGGAGGTAGAATTAGCCTCAGTGGAAAATCTCTTCCTATACCACAACGTAACCGTTAATCTGACATAGCGCCTCAAGGACGAAATAATTTAGTTTATTTAGCCGAAATTGTACTAAAGATAGCTTTGAGGTTTAAATATGGTCAAACTTGCTGAATTAGTATTCAGAAAACTTATGCAGATGATAACAATTGTTATGGTATTTGACGGGAACGTTTGCACCCAATCTCCCAAAAATATTTGTTATAATACGTTTGAATTGCACACAGCGCCGGAAAATGACGAGTAGTATCTGTGTTCGACGGTTTTCGAATGTAGAGGCCTAAAGTCTTAAATGATGAGTTTCAGAGGAAACCTAGCTATCTGTTGACCCCATCGCTGGACTGTATCTCAAAACTGGCAGACCTACACGCAGCAAATGTTCACGCTATATTAAATGTTTGCTGTTCAAATCCCCAAGCAATGTACAGAATGCGGGTATTCAAAGCCAATGTATTATACCAAAATACTTTATCTCACAGCGCTGCAAAGGTCCACGGCTGGGTGCATTTCTAGGCCATTTTCTGAGATAACCATCCCCAACCTTGTATTTAATACGACTCTATATGTACATACTTCACAAACAAATTCAGTATGATTTAACACTTTCTAATAAATTTGATAATGAGTATGAGCCAAGCAAAATTCGGTGACGTTGTGGGTTTATGCTGTGAAGTCCCTGGGTTGTCTGTGTTTTAAGAGATTTTATGGCAAAACATTGCAAATAAATAACTAAATAAATAAAAATATAAATAATAATAATTAAAACAAAAATATAAAAGTTACTCAGCGAATACAGGCATTCAGGAGCGCGATTTATCGGGATTGATCCTACCGGCGCTTTTAAAGCATAGGCTTTGTAAGTCTAGGGTCCTTCACCGCTTCCATTAGACCTTCTGGTCTGGCGTTCGGCTCACGATATATCCTTCCTGCCCGATTCCCAGCAAGAAGGCCTGCACCTTTAGGGAGAAACATAGGCTCCCAAGCATTACCGGTGCAGTTCAGCGAAACCAAGTTCCTAAATCAGCGCAGACGGTAATCGAACCCAGACCCCGGCGGTTCGAGGGACAGTACCAGCGACTATCGGATCGTGCTCACGAGTACGTTGTAGTTTTAATGCAATTTAAATGTGTTAAAGTATTAATGGAAATTGGGAAAACAAACTGTCTTCGGTGGGAGTTGAACTGATGACCGTTGATACAGTAGTCATCTCACCGACTGAGCTATCAGTGACTTAACACTTAGTGCAATACATTGAAGATGGAGATATGATTTCTCTTTTTCTGTAAATTTACATGTATGCTTAGTGTACTTTTCTCTCACAGTGATGCAAAGATATAGGGTGGCTGCATTTCATTGGCGTTTTGCAGGAACAAACACAATTCAGATCATTGTCCTCCTCCCCACTTTTCGACACGTTTAAACCAGCGCGTGATACGCTTATATATACACAGGCTGCAATAATAGGCCTATGTCATGCAATGCGTTTAACGCACCAGGTCGCCGTTAATTCCTCACAACAAACGAAGCTGAGCATTGAAAAGGTCCTTATTTGAAATCAAATTAGGCCACTTTTCGGGCCAGGTGGATCAAATAGCACAAAGTCATCGACCCAGGTTATGATATTGGACCATTTTACATAACCACCAAAT
>CM055822.1:42496735-42512521 GCA_029582265.1 Zoroaster sp. YZ-2022 | reverse complement strand
GAAGGGACCCTGTACGACTTTAAAGCCTATGCCTTTAAATCTTGTTTCAGAATATTCCAAAAGATTCGGGAAAATTCAACCGTCAGTCCGTCAATGCCAGGGGATTTATCAGTTTTCATTTGATAAAGCGCGTGTCTGAGCTCATTCTCATCAATATCTTTTTCTAAATCGTAAACAATATCTTCATGAAAGGACTCCGTGTTAATTCCATTCAGAATTTGATGTAATTGTTTTTCACTGATCCCTTCAGAAGTGTACAAATCTTTATAAAACTCATTATCGCATTTAAGCATCGAGCTACACTCTTAAAACTCCCGGGTCAAACTGTTGACCCTTTTGCCGGGTCAAATATTGTTGACCCATTTCTGGGTAAATTTTCTTATCGGTGACGTCATGTCAGCAAATCAGCCATTTTGATTGGACGAAAAGAAATACGTCACGCAGCTGTGCAGGTCACATTTTTCCAACCGCCATTTTTAACTACGATACGATGTCTTTTGTTTCGTCCCAATGATCGTTGGAGAATCGTTTCACAATGAATGGAAGGGGTCTTCATTACTTTGTTTCATTTGAAGGTATATAAACTTTCACATTTATTATACATGTATGTTTGTTTTAGTACACAGATAATGACTACAAAACCATGGTTATAAGTATAACGTTAACATTAGTTTGTGCTGCCAGGTCATGTGCTGGCCATGTAAATGTGTATTTTGTGTGGTTGACTATGTATGTGTATGCTAGCTATTACTGTACAACCCATTGTCATTGTTCTGTAAAATGGATGGAGGGGTCATCATGATATGTGGACATGATCTGTTAGCTGTTTTATTAACAAAATACACACACACATGGGGATGTTACAGTACTACTAACGTTACTAGTTAGTAGGCAATTTGGCATCAGTATTTCATATCGTGGTGGTTGCTGCACTGCAGTTTATACTTGCACTTTTCTTACTATAAGTACTTAGTAGGCCTGAAACAATCACCACCTTTATTGAGATAATGAAAATGTCACATGGAGGAGGGAAGAGGTCACATGTATTATATTCTATTCTAACGCCTAACTTAAAGGCATTTTTCTGAAATTGCATTATTTTTTCCTGATAATATTATTAATAACATGAGGTGTTTCTGACTTATGTGTGTTTTGTTAGCATGACCCATTATTCTTCATCCCTCTTTGAAAACATTTACATGTAATTTTGTTTTTACATGATATGTTTATATTTCAGATCAATGGTTGATCATGCTTGCTACAGTTTACACTACTTAAGGGTCAGGATGATGAACATCATGTAAGTTTTTCTGCATTCAAACAATTATTTATTAATTTTTGATGAATCCATGCCCCCCACAGAAAAAAAAAAGAGAAATGGAAAACAGGAACATGGGCAGATTAAGTTTGGAAAACTAATATTACTTAAGGCTGTGTGTTTTGGTTTATATTTCAGGAACCGGATACCCCAAAAGGGGAATCTTCGGCTACCCGTAAATAAATTGTAAAACACTTAAATACTCCCGAATGTATAAAATAACCAATATGAACACAAGTTTCTCTTGTTTAATTAGAGTCTTAATAAATGTGGACTTATTGTAATACTTTTCCCGCCTCAATATTACAAATGACTTGAACACAAAAAATGTTAACAAAAATTTGGAGACTTCCATTTGTGTGGCTTAAATGTTTAGTCAATTTTTAAAAAGTCATTTACAGGTAATTGGAACTGAAAAATGGAACCGTGTAATGACAGTTTCAGTCATCCGGATACCTGGCACAGCCTTATCCCTAATCGGCTCCTATAATACACAAAAATCATTAACCACTGAAAATATTTCTTATTCAATTATTTTACTGTCCACAGATAGCCCAGACTGTGAGTTTGCAGTGAGGCGCAACCTTGTTCCTTCCATCTTCACCATCAGAGTTAAGGCGGTTGAAGGGCAAAAGGCAACTCTATAGTCATGCCACTATAGGATGCCACCAAAGGATGCCACCAAGTCATTTATTGACCGGTAAGGATGTGACTGTTAATAACCTATTGCATTTTAAAGTGCATTCTGGGAATCTGGTGACAAATCCCATAGCATGCAAATCATTTGAAGTACACAGGCATAGGCCTAATGGTGCACCAAATTTGTAAAAGATGTGTTGTCGTTCAATTCCTAGCATGCATTGAGAAAGCTTAAAATGTTTATTGTTTCTTTATACATTGAATAAGTGATTGATTAGCCATCATTTTGTAAGCCTCATGAATTCTTAGGCATGTATCATCACCATCTAAGCTGAGATTGTATTAGCAGAATCTTAATTATGAATAACAATTTAGGAATTTCAATTTCTAGAAAAACTTCAACATTATATACATTGGTATCGGTATATATTGAATATACATGTATCTTATTTAGTATAAATTGTACATGTCATTGTATACAGCCCATCATATCATAACTAGACACAAGTATTGAACCTTCACACTTTTAAAATAAATTTTCCACCGTTTTTACTCCAGATTGGAACCATTGAACCCTTGTCATACAAAAGTGTTACACAAACAGCTACTTGTGCTACCGCTACGAGGTGTGTCAGAGTCTGTATAACTTTGTAATCCAATGGCCAGGAGTTGAGGTTGATGATCTATTCTTCAAAGGAGTTAATGTATGTTTCAAATTAATTTATATAGGCCTATCCTATCTGTGGCAGTCTGTACCTTCATGGGAATTGTTTTTTCAGGACCTTAAGACACATCTAGGTTATTCAAGGTATTTTTGTAACATGTTAGAACAATGATAGTACTGAGGAATTTTTTGACTGGACCCAACGAATCTAGACTAAGTTGATACCAGTACCAATCCTGAGAAATATTTCCTTATCATTCAGAACGTTTTCTCTCAAGACCTCCAAATGACTGCTGGTGCTACAGCTTAGGCACGTTAGGAATGATAGCAAAATCACAGATAAACAGAAAAAAGTTATTTGCTGTTTTTTTCGAAAATTAACACCTATTGATTACAGGATGTGAGACGTACTAAATAATAATGGTTTTATTTTACACCTTATAATTACTAAACAATAATAATAGTTTGAAAAAACATTTTGTGTCTTCTGGTATATTTTAATTGATTTAATTTATTTAAAAATAAGTCTTCTGGAATTCCCTGAAAAAATAGGCCACTTGGTCAATTCCACCACCGATGTCACCATGGCGTAATTTATTCATGGGCATTCCAAAGGACAACTATTTTAAACTGTTAAATGGCTCAGTCCACCCCATGGGTATATTATGTAATGGATGTGACGTCGGTAGCGGAATCGAGCAAGTGGCCCATTTTTGCGGCGTTCCAAAAGACTATTATTTTTAAAGAAAATAAATAAATTAAAATATACCGGAAAATGCAATATGTTTATTTCAAATTGTTTTATTGTTAAATAATTATAAGGTGTTAAAAAAACATTGTTGTTTAGTACGTCTCACATCCTTTTAATGTTTTTTCAAGTTAGTTTTGTGATGTGTTTATTAAAACTAGATTATTTTAGTGAATAAAAAAGACGAGAAAAGAGACAAGAAAAGTGTTTCAATAACAAAAACGTTTTAAAGTCTTTCATTTTTAAAACTTTGCGAAACCAAATACTCTTTTAATAAAGGTTCCACATATCTTGACAACATTTTCCAAGGTTAATAACTTGTGTGTAATTGTGTTCCCAAATGCACAGATATTCTTACTTTTTCAGGTTAGTTATTTCACTGATGCGCTACAGGGTAGCGAGGTCTGCCGGGGGAAACCCACAAGAACGGGTGGGACTGAAACCCACGACCTTCCACATTCTAGAGCAGACATCTTACTCACTCGACCAACGAGCTTGCCTAATGGCGAGAGGATGTGGAAGGTCACAGGTTGAGTCCCACCCAAGCGGCTCAATATGAGTTTTTTCCCGCAGACCTCGCAAACACTGAGTCGTCGGTAAAGTGCAAATTCAGTAACTTTTAATATCCCAGATGCAAGAAATACATCATTGCATAAAAAGTTAGGAGAGTAAAAGTTAAACTTTTAAAAACTCATGCACAGACAACAAGTGAACAAAACTATTATTGTGCATAAATTTAGAGTGGAATTATGATGCCAGACCGACCAACCAACTATTTTGCAGTTCCCCCAAGTGGAAGTGATCTGATACATGAGCTTTAAAACTGACAATCTCAAAACCAAACTGTTTGTTTGCATAACACACAAAACGAAGCAATGTCATTGTATAATGCTATTAAATATGTACATACATATAGTGTGTTTGCCAAAACCCAAGTTGAATAAACTGATTTAACCAATGTGAAATCATTAAACGTTCATTTGTTTCTTTCATGTAACAGTTTTCAAATGTGCTGTTCCAGTGCTTGGGCACCCTGACAAGGTAAGCATGTTCCTAAATAAACATAGCATTTATTTATGGCAATTTGCAATGAGAATGAACACACTTTTTAATGTGGTGGTAAAATTAAGACTTTAATTTGTATGAATTTCAATTCAGTACACTATTTCAAAATGCTTGCCACAGATAATGCTACGTAATACATGGAGGACATGCTTATCTCATTTGACCCGGAACTGGTCGATATAAATTTGACTCGAATCCGGGTTCTATTTACGCCTTGAGCCATTTCCGGGTCATTCTGACCCGGAAAGTTTGGTCAACCTTGGACCCGGATTTCCGGGTTATTTTAGCTGACCCAATTCTGGTCATTATTATTTTTGACCCGGAATAGGGTCAGTTGAAATGACCCAGTTCCGGGTCAAAAATGTTGACCAAATTTTCCGGGTCATTCTGACCCGGAAGTGGTCGCGCCAAATAGAACCCGGATTCCGGGTCAGATTTGACCCGTTCTGGGTCAAATCTGACCCGGGAGTTTTTAGAGTGTAGGATGATCAACATAATTACCAGCTTTGTCTTGTAATTTTATCATTCTGTTATCATGGTGCATTTGTTGATTTTCCAGGTTAAGAACAAAATAATAGCTTTTTCATCTTCAGTTTTATTGATGTTGCGAACACGTATTTTTGCTTTTTCCCATTCTCTCATTTCATATTGTTTCAGATTGAATTCAGTTTTATTAAGTTCGTCTTTATTTATATTAGCTGGGTTCTTGATCAAATTATCATAGCGTTTCTGTAAACGTTCGCTTTTCCGTTTAGCAATAAGGGATTTTTTACGACCATTATCTTGGATAATTTCTTTGAGCTTGCATTTTCCCATTTCCCACCAAGTAAAAACATTTTCATAATCATGTTTTTTTTTCCAGAAACTCCAAAAATGTTGAATTCTATAAGCGCAGTCTTTGTCTTTAATAAGTTCGTTGTTGCAAATCCAACGACCTGGGCCGTGGGGGTTGTCAAACTCGTTTAGTCTTAAGGTGATGACCTGGTGGTCGGTTAATCCTGTTGAATTATTGTGAACCTCCACAATTTTGTTATTGAGCCCTTTCTGCAGGCGAGTGTAACTAGGTTTTTCAGGGTAAACAGTGCGCCATATATCAATGAGATATTTTTTCTTGAATAATAGCCTTCATGACGTTTTTGCTTGTGTCTTTTATGTCTTTGTTATCGATGTCACAATTAAAGTCACCTCCAACAATCCATTGTTGATTGTTAGTGATATGATTAAATATTTTCTCGGAATATCCAACTCTAGGATAAACGGCATTCGGCGCATAAACAGCAGCAAGGGATATACTCACGTTATTCCAAGTGGTTTCACCTTTGATCCATCTACCATCTTGATCACTTTCAATATTTGTCAAATGTAGGCTGTATTTATTGGAAATTAGGAGTGCAACCCTTTGGACATCTGACTACCATGACTAAAATGCATCTCCCCCCTGCCACTGTCTGCGCCAAAGACGTTCATCTTCGCATTCACTATGAGTTTCCTGCATAAATACTATGTTAAGTTTACTACGCACTATGTAATCAAATATTATTTCCCTTTTTAGATTATCCCTCAACCCGTTGACATTAAAGGTCCTATGAATTAGAAATTGTTTCCATTGTAAACTATAAAATATGTACACATTAACCTATAAATGCAATTTAAAAAAAATGTATTGGAGATTTAACATCGCAAACAAATATAAAACAATTAAAATTTGGGATGAACCCGCGCCCCTAAAAGGGGACAAATTTGTGACGTAGACCTAGGAACATGCTGTTTGTTGGCGCACATCGATCGATACATATGAATGATACAACTTGCAAACTTATGTTACTGTTTTTGTTGTTATGCCGCCAAGGTGTATTGTTGCTGATTACAGCAACACTTCTTAAGAATGGCGTCAGTCTGCACAGATTCCTATCAGATCCAAAATATCAACATATTTGTTTGGACGGCTGCAGTGAAGCTTACCAGAACATAATGGTCAGGAATGTGCATTGTCAATGTCCTTTGTCATTCGGTGCCTAGGTCTACGTCATGAAATGCGATATCAAAAGGGACAACACACATTTTGGGGACAAATTAAATTGTTATAACTCATGACAAACTTATAAAAATAGTAAGTATTATGTTTTATTAATACAAAACCATATATTAGCCCCAAAAATGTAGTGTAAAAATTACCATTTCATAGGACCTTTAATTGAGGCTACTGTGGGCACACTAAAGAAACTCATAATGAAATAAAGGCCAGTCATTGGATAGAACATGAAAAACAATCATACTCGCTCATAATCCGAAAAAAAACCTTATGTATTTCTAGTTCCTCTTCCTCGTCCTCTTGATGAACCGGAATCGTTGTACACCTTTCCTGCTATACGGAACGAATTGTTCAGAATTTGGGTCTTGACTTATGTCCTCCTGTTCGCTCATAGCTTCGTCTTTGTCGATTTTTTCTTGTTCCATGTTATCTATGCTCTCTCTCACTAATTTTCAGTCTTCAATTGGATCGTGGTCTTCTTCATCTGCCTTTCGTTTTAGGTTTTCCTTGACAGCTTCGTCCAAGAATGTCGGTTGTTTGGCCTTGTCCGATTGTTCTTTTGGGTTTAAGCGTCTGTGCTGGTTGGTGTTCTTTTCTCGAGATGATTTTTTTCCTTGTTTCTCTGCGTGTTTCTGTTTGTCAGCTAGTTGTTTATTATGCTTAGCTGTAGTCTGGTAAAACTTGTAGCTTTGCATGGTGAGGATGATAAGTAGATTATTGCGGTGACATTATGGAATTAACTGAGTAGTAATTAGTTCTTTTCAGAACTAATTACTACTCAATTGAGATTCCATGGTGTCACCGCAATTAGTCTTACTTAGCTGTAGTCTGTTTCCCTAGCTTGCTGATCTCCTTTCGGGTTTTCTGGTTTGTTTCCTGCCTGTTTGTCATGTGTTGTTTCTTTATGTTCACTCTGCTTCTCTCTCCTCCTGGGTTCCTTCGTTGGCGCAGTTATCTGTATTTTGTCAGTTTTTGGCGGTTGAGTCTCCTCGTTATCACAAGGTAACTGTACAGTAGCTGAGACTATGTCTTTAGCTCTTTCCCATTCCTCCCTTTCTTCTATGTCGCTGTGTCCGTCTGTATCTTCAATCTTTTCTCGCTCGTTGTCGGAAATCTCGCTTTCTACCTCATCGATAGTTCCATCCTCTTCGTGGGCAACTGGAGTTGATGTCTCTTTGCATTTCATGCCATTCAGCCACATATGAAGCATCTTCCTTGCATTTGACAGTCTCTAGCAAAATGACCGGGTTTATTGCAGATTTTGCACGTTTTCTGTTGTCCCCTGTGCATCACTGATAGGTTAAATCCACCAACTCAGACGTAACTTGGTATCAGCTGCTTGATATTCTTTATCATAACACTCCTCACCCCTCTCTCGACTTCCTTATCAAAATCGTGGTATTGCCGCCTTACATTAGCTACAATTCCGTATGGGTTGAGTGCATTAACGACATCGTCTCCCATTTCAAATGGCGCCTTGACATACACAACCACTGAGTTCTGGATTTGTGCGTTCCCTCTGAATCAAGAGTCCCTTTAGAAACATGCCTTGGAGGGCTATTCTCTCGCAGTGTTTCTCGTTGTCGAAGGTGACATTATACCAGTTGTTCTCCAGTGAGGCGATACATTTGATTGTTCTGGCGTTGTCCAGCTCTTTGTTGATGGCTTGGTAGACTTCCTCTGGTGTAACTTCTCGTATATGTCGTGTGTTGAACCGTACGGTGTTGGGTCTCTTCAAGGTAACCCGTTCGGTTGCCTTGCGGGCATACATAGCTCACCAAGGTGGCGCCGGTGATATCCTCCGAAACGAAACTTGATTGTCGAAGGCGGGCCAAAAGGCCCGAGCAGTCCTTGTTAGCACACACAAAATATTAATTAGTCCTGTCCCCCACGATCAGTTTTAATTTTGCCGTTCCAATAAAATCACCAAATAATATCTTCAATTTGTTGGATCAGATCATTCGGACATGGTAAAATAGATCCTAAATAGGATAAACCTGCACAATTATAGTGTGAACAATGATAGCTTTGCCTTTAAGAGTCAGATTACGTTCTTTCCAACATCTGTTCATGGTGTGTTTCATTTTGTTTATCCTGGGATTCCAGTTATCTTTAAGGGAAACATTGTTACCAAAATACACCCCTAATATTTTAAGTTTGCCCGAAACCCAGTTGTAGCCACAAGGGGAATCTGTTCTGGTCTTCCATTTGCCTCACCATAAAACGGTAGTTTTATCGTGGTTGATTCTGGAGCCTGAACCTCCACAGTAATAATAATAATAATAATGTATAGATTTATATAGCGCACGTATCCACCAACTAAGTGGCGCTCAAGGCGCATTATATTATTATCCCTGCTCATAAGGCTCATAAGGCTCATAAATCATTCCTGAAACCATCTCAGCTCCCTGGGGAGTATACAGCTCAATTGCTGCCATTTCTAGCGCATATAGAGCAAACCATCTCTGCCTTCACAGGTACCCATTTAACCCCTGGGTGGAGAGAAGCAATTATGGTTAAGGTCTTGCTCAAGGACACAGGTGTCACGGCCGGGGCTCGAACCCACACTCTGCTGCTGGCAACACCAGAACTTGAGTTCAGTGCGCTAGACCGCACGACAATCCACTTTACGTGCATTATACAACACACGGGACCTACGGCTTTACGTCCCATCCGAAGGACGAAGCAATTATGGTTAAGTACCTTGCTCAAGGACACAAGTGTCACGACCGGGGCTCGAACCCACACCCTGCTGCTGGCAACACCAGAACTTGAGTTCGGTGCGCTAGACCGCTCGGCCACGACACTCCATAAGAACATCAAAATATTGGTTATTACGAATGAATACAGTAATGTCATCAGCATGCTGGACGACTTTAAATATTTCGTCGTCTTCAGGAAGCTTAATTCTTTCTATATTAGGAATATTAATATTCAATTTAGACATTCCTTCTGCACATATGGCAAACAATAGTGGGGGACAATGGACAACCTTGCCTGATTCCTCTTTTTATGGTGATAGGAGAACCTATAAAATTGTTGACAATAAACTGACTTAAAGGACCTGAATAAAGCAATTTGCACCATTGAATCAAACTTGCGGAATACCCATCTTCCCCATAATTGAGTACATATAAATCCATTCGATACGATCAAAAGCTTTCTTGATCTATACTCATGACACTGCCTTCAAAATTGCTGAAGTTTATGTAATCTATGCCGTCTCTTAAAATGGTTAAATTATCATGGATATTTCTTTCAGGAACTCCACAGGTTTGATTTTCTCCAATGATTTCAGGCATAATCATTTTAAGTCTATTGGTAATGACTTTCGGGAATAAGTTTATAATTCACTGTTAGTAAACTGATTGGACGCCAGTTTCTTAGGGTATTCTTTACAACCTTTGTTTTTATAAATTAATCTAAGGCAATATTCATAGAATTGGTTAAGTGCATACAATTATTACATTCCTTTAAAACATCGACTAACTCGTATTTCAGGGTATATCAATACAGTGGCGTAGCTGGCTATGTTCGCCGGGGGGGGGGGGGCGAATCCGATCCCAGGGGGCCCACCTTATAAAAAGCGGCCCTGTATACAGGGCCGGCTTTATAGTAAAGGGCAAGGGGCACTGCCTGGGTCCCCTGCCAGAGGGCCCCCAGACTAAGGACTTCCTTTATATAAAAAAAATGTAATAATTATAAAATTAGTTTTATATTTTTTTCGAAGAAATGCGGTTTATCATTCATTTTAGTTCATTTTTTATTTCTCGTGTAATTTAATTTCTATGTCGAGGGGCCCCTCAAGGTCTAAATCCGGCCCTGCCTGTATAGTCCTGCTTGCTGGTGGGCCCGTCAGTGAGTCCCATAAGCACGTGATAAAAATTCGCATGTGTTAGGGGGGGGCCCACTTATTCTGGAACTTACTGTTTTTCTCACCATCATTTTTATTAATATTGTGAACACAGATTTTGGCTTTCTTCCATTCATTTATCTCAAATTGTTTAAGTTTAATTTCAATTTCTTTAAGATTATAGAGATTATTATCAGGGTTATTAATCGAATCATCGTAACATTTTTGAAGAAATTTTCTGTTATGTTTCTCAAAATGTGATTTTTCTCTTCCCTAGTCTCTATTAAATGATTTCTTTAAGTTTGTATTTTCCCATTTCCCACCAGGAAAGGAGAGAGCCGTGATCTCTTTTTCTGGTTTGCCAAAAGGTCCAAAAGGTTTCTATTCTATATGAACAATTAGTATCATCAAGAAGGCTATTGTTGCAAATCCAGCGCCCAGGTCCATGAAAATTGTCAACATTTGACAACAACTGCTTGATGATCGGTGAGACCCGTGGCATTATTATATTTTGTCTTCAGTTTGATCACACATGGTAGGAGACATAATAATATAGGCCTAGTCAATTCTACTAGGTTGTTTAGTCCCATTATGAAAATGTGTATATCCAGGATTGTTGGGGTATAGTTTGTGCCAAATATCAGAAAGATTTATTTTTTGTAGAAGGTTAGAGAAAATAACTTGACTTGTATCCTTTGTGTGTTTGTTATCGCTGTTGCAATTGAAATCCCCTCCAATAATCCATTGATAGTTTTCATTAATACGTTTCGACATATCATTAAAAAATCTAACTCTGGGGTAAACTGCATTGGGGCGTAAACAGAAGCAAGTGAAACAGTTTTTCATTCCACATAATATCCCCATAAATCCATCTACCTTCATGGTCTTTGGTAATATTAGTCAAAAGTAATCCACGTTTGTTAGAAATGAAAATAGCTACTCCTTTAGAATGGCGGGTATCATGACTAAAACGAATTTCTCCTGCCCACTGTTTACGCCACAACAATTCGTCTTCCTCACTATGAGTTTCTTGGATGAGAGCAATGTTTTTCGTTTGAAATTATCTCTCATCCCATTCGCATTGATTGTCGCTATTGTAAGCGTGTTAATTAAGAAAAAACATAGTGAGGATGAAATGGAAACCGTTCATAAAAGTCAGAGAGGGAGAAAAAAATCAAAATCAAATGCTTCATGCGGATGTATTTCTGCCGCGTCCTCTTCCTTTTCGACTTGTTGTTTGGCTAGCCTGTTCAGAAATGGATGTCGTTGTTGCGTGGCTATTGCCCCTGTTCCGCGTTTTTACGGAGGCGCTGGGCTCCTCTGCGACATTGGACACCTATATATGAACTACTTTTACATGCAAGTTCTACAGAGAAGATGCGTAGGTAATAAACGGTTACTCCAAACAGTGGTTGCAAAATGAGCCGAGTTCTTAGATTTTTGCCGCTCGGTGCAACAAACATTTCATAAAAAAAAGAACTCACCGTGACGTCCATAAACAAACCCGTGGTTTATAAAGGCCTACAGCCCCATCCAAGAGCTGAGAATGAACGGGCCATTGATCGATTGCGCCGATATAACCGATTTAGCCGATATTTCTTTGAATATCGTATCGTCAGGATATTATCGTGATATCGTCCATCCCTAGTACATGCTCTATACTGCAGCCAGGTAGTACAATGTACATATCATTAGCTGCAGCATGGACAAGACTGATTTAACATCTTTCATAGGTTACTGCGTACTGTACATGCATTTACATGTAACATAAATAAAAGTGGTACCATAAAAAAGGCCTTGTGATTGATTAATTAATGAGACAAATACATTTCAGTGAGCACACAGTTCAGTGAGCACACACTCCTCTCCCCCAACCCCTAGGATCCTAGTCTCATAGTCTCACAGTTCCCGCCTGCGCGCCTCAACGAATTAATCCTCCAGCATCCATTCATGGGATGATCCTCCAGCAGTCTACTTAAGCAGCAGCAGCATTTTCCAGAGTCCGGCATTCTCATGAGGACGATCAGAGCATACTGATCGAAACGTAGAGTTGTACCCCCAGTTCTTTTCAGAACTAATTACTACTCAATTGAGATTCCACATGGTGTCACCGCAATTAGTCTTACTTATCATCATCACCATGCAAAGCTACAAGTTTTACCTACAAATACATTATGATTTTTTATTTTTTTTTGACCAAAACATTTTATGGCTCTGGAATTTCAAATGAGTTGTACAACAAAATGTGGTAAGACAGCATATGCTGTATGTATTACGAATACAAATACATCGAGTATACTGTAGGTGGATTGCAGTGAATACGTTTGTTGACTGAGTCATTCGTCACCCATTTCTCTGTTGACCGACCTGTCCATTGAACTAAGCATAATTGTTGTTTTTGCTTAATTTTTTTCTTAATCTTTTTAGATTACACAAAGAGAATCATCTTGAAATTTGAACTTCTTTGTCAGCAGTGTGACAAGACATCAAAACTACTCATGGGATTTGACACTGAATTGTCACTGTTTATTTCATGTGATACTATTAAAACCCTTTCCTTACCATAGGCGACTTTAATCGACCAAGCTTTCACACAAAAAAGCAATGAAGCCTGAGCACAAAGGCCATTTGTTATAAAGCTGTAGTTTTGTCCATGTTCACCCTCCATACCCAAGCTTACAATGGTTGGAAAGAGCAAGATCGGATCTTTCCATTGATGGTGAAATAAAATAAGGTTGCTATTATGCAATCCCTTCAAACTGGAGTGGAAAGATCCGAAATGCCAAACACCTACGGAGCGTCATGTGTTTGTGTACAAAAAAAAGTGTTTGAGTTTACAGATCACACTGAGGAAACAAAGACCGAGAACTTGGACATTTATTGACCGATTTTTGATTTTATGAAAGGGACTTCAATAAGTAAGATATTTGTTATTATTTATTTTGCTGTAAAACTATATCTTCAAGGTGATAATAGAGTTTGTAAAATTGGCCTTTGAACACAAGCTTTCTGTTGTCACCAGCGGTTGTTTATGTCAAAACAATTCGGTATTGAGAGGGTTAATAATCATTCCTCAAGAAGGTAGTACAGATTGTTACGGTTACAGTTTGTGCCCCTTTAGTTGTTTCCAGCTCATGTTCACTGAGCCGTTAATCCTTTCTTAACTTTCTCGACCAATGTCTTGGTAACGGCTCGCATCTATAGTTTTTACAGTTCTTATTGTTAGCAAGTGGTCCCGCTTGGGTGAATACTGATGTGGGTATAAAATGACAATGGCCCCCCTCGTCGATGTTAAGTTCTAACTGTGTGTTAAGTTTTAAGGTTCTGTACCACAATATTGTTTAAAATGTTTAGGCCTTAATCTTTTTAATTTATTTATTTGTTTATTTATTTTTGCTGTTTTTAGATATCAAAGACTAAACATATAATGAAACACATCATTTAGTTATTACATAAATTAAAATGCACTGACCATTGAGAAATTTGCTAACCGGCTAACCAAAACCAATATTTAAAAATAAACACCCAACAATTTTGCAAAACTTTACCAACCATTTTGTTGTTCTAGACTTTTTTTGCCACATTGGTTATTAAACAATCATTGTGAGAAATTTATTGATGCTTTTAATTAAATTTAATTAAGTTGATAACATAATAAAAAGACCAGATATCAAATACATGAGTTAAAAAGAAGATCTAGATCTCTTGCCTCAAAATCAAAATTAACTCCAGTGCCTGAAAACATTTTGTCAAGGGCGCATTGAAAACTGTTACCATGAAATTCTTTAAAAAATCCTCTGCGCATTGACGACTGTTAATTTGGCTGCATCAATCGCGAAATGATGTGAAACATCATATTTCACGATGAGGTAATTGAAGTCATGAATGCAAAAAACGATCTGTTAGAATTCACTCTTAGATTTAGTGTTAGGTAACAAGTGTTACCAATTCCAAAACTGTGTACAAAAATGACAGCTCGAAATAAAGGACAACGATAGTGAAATTACTGGCGACGACAAAACGTAATGTATTACATTCTAATTAGAGAAGAAATTACCATGAGGTGAATGAAACTAAGGCAGAGTACGTGACGTAGATGGCTGTTGTACATATATGTCAGAGATACTGCAGTGTACAGTGAACTATGTAGCGAACCCAATTGTGTTAGATGGAGATTGAGGCATCGCCCCGCCGGATACTGTGATGCCCCGTCGGAGCGGCAGGGAGTTGATGCTTCCAGGAAATGAGTTGTAAATGACACTGTGATTGGACGAAATAACCGCGCGCATTGACTATATATAATGTAATACAATGTTTCAATGATTCTACATGAAACTAGGCTAACGCCAGGTGCGCTGGCAGGAGGCCAGTTGGGTTCGCGCCGTTTTTCGCTTGTGTAAGAGATGACATGTACATGTTGTATGAGGCAGTTCTGAAGTTGATGTTGTCCAGGTTCGGACGTGTTTGAGATTTAAACGATCATTTGAAATGTTTTAAATATAAAGTAGACAAGTTTTTTACAAAAACACAACCATTTTAAATGTTATCAAGGATATGGAGCTAGCGAGCTCTGAGCGAACCATTCAAGGAATTTCATTGTGCCGAAGATCTGACGTGACGCTTCGAGGCTCGCGTGCTAGCTACCAATCAAGGTCAAAATTAAATCGCTATGAAATTGCGATGCCGGTATCTGACGTTATTCCGAAACGTGACGTCAGATCTTTGGGGTACTATGGTATAATTTATTATACGGCTCTGATTGAAAGTGTGCGATACCGCCCTCTATCGGTATGTTTTACAGGTGGATGGCTCGGCGGGCACGTGTGATAATTTTAAAGGACTGCGTTTTGCGCCGAGACTAGCTTTTCAGGCACATGGGGCCTATTCCAGTTTGATGTCAGTATGCTTCGAGATGCGTTCGCTGAAGGGTGGTGTAATCTTATGGAGCAGTCCTCATTCCAATAACAAAATAACGTCCAAAGAAACACTCCATATTGGTTGTTGTCATCGCAATCATCATCTCATCATCATTTCACATCATCACCTGTGGTTTCACTACAAACTTTAGTTTCATCAACAGCAACATTTGTAACAAACTGTTGTTACATTCAAGTTGATTGATTCCACCACAGAAAAGAAGAGATGTTTCGTCTTCTCTTGTTGGTGATCATTCATTGCCTGTCGGCCGAGGCTGCCAGCTCCTGTCCGAACTTGCGACCGTTAGTAAATCCTCGCGTAGCCTGCATTTCAGTGGGCATAGCCAACCTGATCTCTGAGGGCACGGATACCGCAACTTGACGAGGGATTGCCATTACCACGGTGCAGCAATTTGTGTCTGTCTAATACTCATTGTTTCTCTCTCAACTACTCCGGACCGGGACAAGCTGTGTGAGCTGAACGCGGGGCTTCAGCGTGTCGCAGTTCCCTCAGGCCCTCGCTGAGAAGAAGGACACATATTATTACGACC
>CM055822.1:42453587-42496235 GCA_029582265.1 Zoroaster sp. YZ-2022 | reverse complement strand
ATTTTTGGGGAAAAAGAATATCCTGGTGTAATATTTATTACGGTATCAAAACATTATGAGAAATAAATAATTCTGCATGAGGTTATGTCATTTTTTGAAATAAAATCTGCAAACGAATTTTATTTACAACCCCTTTTTTAAGAATAAGACTTGCACGCATACTATGGGAACGTACTTTGCATCAATTGACCATGCAGTTGTATTAACTTTTGCACTTTGCTCAGAAACATATGGAACAATTTTTCACAGGTTGGTATCATCATTAACATAAAATGAATTCTTACTTCTAGCATTCTATGTGAAACTTGATCTTAAACCCGATAAGGTTATAAAGGGGTTTAATCTAATCGAACGAACTGTGATAGTTTGAGAAAATTAAATTCCCAAATTAGTTTAGCTTCAGTGTTTGTAGCAATTTTGAATGTTTGAAGTTATTCAGGCTGATCACATACTGTACACATGTGTATACCGTTCTGTTCTGTGAATGCCGTATAAAGAGTATCAGGCTGATTATAAAGATGATGGTGTACAGACCATATTCTTATTCAGTGTCTAGTTCATTCCGGCTCAAAATGGTTGATACCAAATTTGTATGTCTTTTGTATGTATTGTCTTTGGGCTGTTGTAAATACCCTTATAATGCAATACAAATTAGGTACAGTATGTTCAGGTGGTTTTTCACATGGGCAATGGCATTGCATTTTGTGCATTGGAACATTGTGTCCCTTCGTATATCACACTCAACCAATTTTGTGTGCAAAATAGCAACTTTAACAGACAGCTGAATGATGTCCTTATAGTGTTTTGTTGTATCCATATGATGGATAGTGTTAAAAAATTCAATATTGTAAAATTTATTTATTTGTCAATTGACATGTGTAGCAGCTGAAGTAAACAAAGCATTTTGATTGTACCATAATGATTTATATCGACATATGAATTTTGATAATGGCATAGTAATCAGGCAATGCAATAAATAATCGAAACAACTAATACTATTCAGTCCCAATAAGAAAAAAATTATATCATGTACACGTAATTCTGATTGTTGTTGTATATTGTGTAAAGGCTTAATGTATGTAGATGAGAAGGGCCAAAATTTAATAATATTCAGTCCAACGGCGGTGGAGATGATTTTGAAAGTGGAGACCGTCCAAACCAGCGAACCAGCGAGCCAGCGACTTACGCTGTGGATTCGAAGACCTCTTTTGCATTCAATAAGCAAAAGCATTTCTGAGCTATTTAAGCTTATAAATGTAATTTTATTGAGTCCATTTGGGAAAATGATTTTTGATCTTAACCACAAAATTGGGTTTGTGTACCCCATCGGATATTGTGCCTCCCTTGGAAATGTTGCCCCTCGTTGCGTTATAACGTTAACTTGACTACCTCCGACGCATTTTGATTCCTTCTGGATTTAAAAAAAATGCGAGTTTTATTGATGCCAGCATTTAACCAACAAGTTTCAAGGGATCAACTGGAAAGATTTTCTACAAATCTGAACAAGTCCAAAAATAGTTGAACTGCGCTAAGGATTGAATGACGACTCATGCAAATCAAAACCTCAAATAATTCGCATGGGTGTTTCGACGACTTTGAATATAGAGGGTAAGAGACACTAATCTGAAACATTTTTCTAGGATGTACTGTCACACCGTATTGTTTGTACTGGGCGGAATTTCCTGTGACACCGGCCAGCGCTGAAATATTCATCATCCGGGGATCCTGTCTACATACGTGAGGTCCAGGGCCCGGGGTCCAAAACCAGCTTATAAATGTAATTTATTGAGTCCATTTTGGAGAAAACATTTCAGGATCTTTTAACCACAATATTTTTAATAAGGACCAGAAAGTCTCCAAAATAAATATTGAATTGACAGCATGCATGTGAGAGAAAATATATTGGCTAAAATCCATCAGGGAATTGAATCAGGCGAGCACAGTATAAGAATCCACAAAGGCATGTTTAAAACGGCGTATTCTTATCTTGAGTCAGAGGTTTTTCCGTATATATTTATAAGATGGATTTGAAAAATCTATGGTTGAACATCAAACTTATATGGCATAATTTGAAAATAAGTCTGTTAAAATGATTGAATGGATTATTGCATTGGTAATCCCCAAAAACATCATTGGAACGGGATAAAAACACTGCTGTTCACTGAAGTTTGGAATTCCCTGCCAAATGTTTATTGTTAATTTCCATTTGCGGGGAGAATTGTTGGGAAGGCGCATAATTGGCCATAGTGATCATATAACTTTTGAAGGATAATAATTCTAAATTTCGATGACTGCCCCTGAACGTTGAAAGCTGTCTAGCCGTTCCGTTCAAAAAACCCCCCTCAAACTGAGCAAAATAACAAATTAAAATAAAATAATAATTTTGGGTTTGAAACATTAATTCGAGAAACAAAATTAAAAACATTATTATTAAGAACATTTAGAAATTTCAAACCATTTTGGAATAATGTTGCGAACATTTTGTAGTTTTGGAGAATGTTTTATTTAGTTTTGAATAATTAACTCCACTGGTTACAAACAAACATACTCAAGGCTTATTATGTTAAAATTGCTTTCAAAACAATAGGAGAAAAAAGGGACCTTTCTAAAGTTTCCCTTGCCCCTTGCTTCCGCCACCGGTGTTATACTTGTTTCAAATATGGCCATTCAAATTCTCCCTTCCCCCCTGTATTGTCCAGCGTTCTCCTTCAGGCTTCATGTTTGTAACAGTCTTAGAGCCACTACTTAACACATGAATAATGAGGATACATAATAATACAAGCGAAGATGCGTTGTCATCACAGGATTTCACAATTTGGGTCTATTGGTGTCCTAATTGGGAGGATAGGGTTTTCAATCAGGATAACAGAATCTCCTAATCGGGATAGAATAGTTGATATCAATCCTCTGAGCTTTAACACATTGATCATTAAATAGACCCTCTATTGAAGACCATAATCATTATTAACATAATAATTTTTGTTTGACTTTAGAGGCACAAGTTTAGCTTATAAATGCAGTAGATTGTAACATATCCAACTCTTGTACACCATTGGCAAAGGAAAGAAAATGTTTCAGTTCTGACATTATATTGTTGGTTATGTTGATGACACCTCAAACATAATAAGAAATTAATAATTCTGCCTGAGGTTCTGTCATTTTGAAATCGAAACTGCAAACAATTTTTATTTACAACCCTTTAGAAGATAAAGACTTACGCATACTATGAGATAAAACTTTGCATCCATTGACCATGCAGTTGTATTAACTTTTGCACTTTCCTCAGAAACACATGGAACAATTTTCATGATGCTGGTATCATTTACATATTCTTACTTCCAGCATTCTGTAAAGATTGATCTTAAACCTGATAAGGTTATGAAGGGTTTAATATAAATAAAGAAAACTATGATAATTTGGGAAGATTAAATTCTCAAATTGGTTTAGCTTCAGTGTTTCTAAATTTGTTTTGGTATGTTTGAAGTTCTTCAGGCTGATCACATACTTGTAGGGTCATAACTCAGAAAGGGCCTCTCTTTCTTAAGCCTCACCGAGATTTTCCAGTACAATATTTTGATTTCCCAACCTCCATTTTTGGTTCATTGTGATAAATGAAAACCCAAAGGTGTGTTCAAAATATTCAAAAATATTAAAATATTTTACCAATGAAGAATGACACTGAATTTGTTGAAATTGTTATTTACAAACCTTTTTTAAGATAAAGACTTACGCATACTATGGGGATAAACACTTTGCATCCATTGATCATGCAGTTGTATGAACTTTGCACTTTTCTCCAGAAAATATGGAACAATTTTCACAGGTTGGTATCATTCTATGAAGTGAATTCTTACTTGGCGTGAAGATTGATCTTAAACCTGATAAGGTTAAAAGATTAATCTATGATAATTTGGAATGAGCTATTAAATTATCTAATTAATTTAACTGTGTTTCGATGTTTGAAGTTCTTCAGGCTGATCACATACTGTACACGTGTATATCCCATGATGTTCTGTTTATACACATATAACAGAGTATCAGGCTGAGAATCAAGAGTATCACTATTCTTATTCAGTGTTTAGTTCATTCCACTTCAAACTCGTTCATACCAATTTCTGTGTCTTTTTGGCTGTCTTTTGGCTTTTTCTTTGGGCTGTTGTAGATGACTTTATAATGCAATATAAATTAGGTATGTTCAGTTGGTTTTCACATGGTAGAATGGCATGGCATGGCAATTTGTGGATTGGAACGTGCCCCCAGCTGAGGTCCGTGCCCCCGGGTGCCCCCCATTCAGAATTTTGAAAAAAATAGGTCCCTATTTGAGACTACAGGATTCAAGTATTGACATTCCCCTAGAAAAAGTGGTGCACCCCCTAGTGCCCCCTGAAAATTGGACCCTATTACGCCACTGGTTACATGAGAATACGCAGGAAAAAACATCTTGCTAAAATCCATTGTGAACATTGGGAAATGGAATCAGGTATGAATACACAATGGCGACGGGCCCGGGGCCCTATCAGCTGCTCCCAAGAGCCCTAGATGCGTTATAGTGTTCTAGATGCTCTGTGATGTAATCTAGTGCATATTTTTAAAACATACAAGTCAGTCATGGAGAATTATATTCATATCTAATTGGTCAAGGTTTTCTTTATTACTACAAACGGTTGAAAATCTGTGAAAATATGGCTAAATTAAAAACAAATTATTATCTGAAGTCTATTACGGTAATAGACCTCTGACACAGAGGTACTAATATGTCTGTACTGTCGCTATCGACTGGGTCAGCGTCCGCGTAGCTAGAAATTCATAAGAAGATAGCCATTTAAAAGCGGATTAGTGTTCTTTTAATTATAAATTACCGAAAACTCTTGACCTTAATCAATAGAATTTGGCTAGACCATGGGGTGGATTCATAATAACTCAGAAAAGGAGCATCTCTTTCTTAACCTCCACCGAGATTTTCCAGTACAATATTTTTATTTTCCAACACTCACTTTGGCTTCATTGTAATAAATGAAACCGGAGCGGGTGGGGGGGATCTAAATATTTTACCACGAATAATGACACTAAATTGTTGAAATCAAAACTGCAGATGAATTTTAAGACCAGATTCTCACAGGTTGGTATCATTCTGCAAATTAATTCTTACTTTCAGCGTGAAGATTGATCAATAAAACTGATAAAGTTATGAAGGGATTAATCTGTGACAGACTATAATTAACTTAGCTTCAGTGTTTGTAGCAATTTGTTTTGGTGGTATGTTTGAAGTTCTTCAGGCTGATCACATACTGTGTGTGTGTGTGGGGGGGGTGCGTGTGTGAGCGCATTCAAACCGAGGACATATAAGAAAAGGGACAATAGTCCCCAGTTTGCTATCACAATGGAGAACAATATGTCCCCCCTTTTTTGGACAAAGGAATTTGACAGGATGTCTGATTGCGAGCGTTTACACACGTGTGTGTGTGTGTGTGTGTGTGTGTGTGTGTGTATATATATAAATATATATATATATATATATATATATATATATATATATATATATATATATATATATATATATATATATATAGTCAAACAAAAGAAACGCAAATGTTTTTAAAAGTGGTATATTTCTACACTTGGTAGAAATTGGTTTACTTTAACAATGCGCATACTAAGGAAAGTGACTTTAACTTCATTTCCACACCTGTTTGCATTGGCCATGGTTGATTGCACATCGTCAAGGACAAAAAGGTCATTTGGCATGGGCAGTGCAGGACCAGATTACGTAACTGGAAATTTGGCTGTATGACTATCCAAAATCGTGGAGGGGTCTCGGGCGTACAGAAACCAAATTCATTATGCAGTTAGGCCGTCAGCAGCAATGCCGACTCTCTGTTCTAGAGCGCAGCCGCGCTGTCGGTATCACTGGAAGCGGGTATGAGACCCAGGGCTGTCGCACGTGCTCTTAACGTGCGTCGGATCCACTATTGGCCGTCTCAGAGACAGGCACCAGGCCACTGGGGATATTGCCGACCGACGAAAGTGGCCGGCCCCAGAGTCACCACCCAAACCAGGATCGCCATATGTGCTCCTCCACCTCCGAATCGGCGCCGGGATGCTGGTCAAACTGCAAGAGACCCCTGGCAGGCACAACAGACGCATCAGCGACCAGACTGTGCGGAACAGACTGCGTGCTGCTGGTCTGCGAAGCGAGCGCCCGTTAGAGGTCTCCAGTTGACTGCACAACGGCGGGAGCGCCGTCGTCAGTGGTGCATGCAGCATCGGCAGTGGACTCAAAGGATGTGGAGCCAGGTGTTGTTTACGGACGGGTCGGTTTCGCATATCCACAATGATGGCCGTGTTAGGGTCTACAGGAGGCGTGGGGGCGCTATGCTGACTGCAATGTCGTAGAGCAGGACAGATGGGGCGGTCCTAGTGTCATGGTGTGGGCCGGCATTGCCGCCAACAGCCGCACCAATCTGATTGAGATTCAGGGCAATCTGAATGAGCAGCGCTACCGAGATGAGGTCCTGGCAGCAGAGGTTGTGCCTTTCTTGCGCCATCCCAATATCCAACTGCTACAGTAGAATAATGCACGCCCGCATGTTTGCCAGGGTGTGACTGATTATCTGCGACAGCAAAATGCGGAAACCCTTCCATGGCCTGCCTTTAGCCGACATGTCCCCAATAGAACACCTATGGGACGAACTTCAACGGAGTTCATGCCAGGCCTGTAGCGCCCAGAACGCTCAACCAGTTGGCGGCCGCGCTTCAAAGAATGGCGCGCACTGCCTCTGGGGCGGATTAGGCGCACAATCCAGCCATGCGCCGGCATAAAGCCCATCCTGGCCAGAGGTGGACACCAGTTATTGAGTGCCACACTTTCATGTCATCATAATTTTTCTGGGTGCAATCAAATTTTGTTGATGTCATTGGCTTCAAAAAAAAATTGCGTTTCTTTGTTTGACTAGTATATATATATATATATATATATATATATATATATATATATATATATATATATATATATATATATATAGTCAATGCGTGCGGTTATTTCGTCCAATCACAGTGTCATTTACAACTCATTTCCTGGAAGCGTCAACTCCCTGCCGCTCCGACGGGGCATCACAGTATCCGGCGGGGCGATGCCTCAATCTCCATCTAACACAATTGGGTTCGCTACATAGTTCACTGTACACTGCAGTATCTCTGACATATATGTACAACAGCCATCTACGTCACGTACTCTGCCTTAGTTTCATTCACCTCATGGTAATTTCTTCTCTAATTAGAATGTAATACATTACGTTTTGTCGTCGCCAGTAATTTCACTATCGTTGTCCTTTATTTCGAGCTGTCATTTTTGTACACAGTTTTGGAATTGGTAACACTTGTTCTAAATCTAAGAGTGAATTATAACAGATCGTTTTTTTGGCATTCATGACTTCAATTACCTCATCGTGAAATATGATGTTTCACATCATTTCGCGATTGATGCAGCCAAATTAACAGTCGTCAATGCGCAGAGGATTTTTTAAAGAATTTCATGGTAACAGTTTTCAATGCGCCCTTGACAAAATGTTTTCAGGCACTGGAGTTAATTTTGATTTTGAGGCAAGAGATCTAGATCTTCTTTTTAACTCATGTATTTGATTTCTGTTCTTTTTATTATGTTATCAACTTAATTAAATTTAATTAAAAGCATCAATAAATTTCTCACAATGATTGTTTAATAACCAATGTGGCAAAAAAAGTCTAGAACAACAAAATGGTTGGTAAAGTTTTGCAAAATTGTTGGGTGTTTATTTTTAAATATTGGTTTTGGTTAGCCGGTTAGCAAATTTCTCAATGGTCAGTGCATTTTAATTTATGTAATAACTAAATGATGTGTTTCATTATATTTTTAGTCTTTGATATCTAAAAACAGCAAAAATAAATAAACAAATAAATAAATTAAAAAGATTAAGGCCTAAACATTTTAAGCAATATTGTGGTACAGAACCTTAAAACTTAACACACAGTTAGAACTTAACATCGGCGAGGGGGGCCATTGTCATTTTATACCCACATCAGTATTCACCCAAGCGGGACCACTTGCTAACAATAAGAACTGTAAAAACTATAGATGCGAGCCGTTACCAAGACATTGGTCGAGAAAGTTAAGAAAGGATTAACGGCTCAGTGCACATGAGCTGGAAACAACTAAAGGAGCACAAACTGTAACCGTAACAATCTGTACTACCTTCTTGAGGAATGATTATTAACCCTCTCAATACCGAATTGTTTTGACATAAACAACCGCTGGTGACAACAGAAAGCTTGTGTTCAAAGGCCAATTTTACAAACTCTATTATCACCTTGAAGATATAGTTTTACAGCAAAATAAATAATAACAAATATCTTACTTATTGAAGTCCCTTTCATAAAATCAAAAATCGGTCAATAAATGTCCAAGTTCTCGGTCTTTGTTTCCTCAGTGTGATCTGTAAACTCAAACACTTTTTTTTGTACACAAACACATGACGCTCCGTAGGTGTTTGGCATTTCGGATCTTTCCACTCCAGTTTGAAGGGATTGCATAATAGCAACCTTATTTTATTTCACCATCAATGGAAAGATCCGATCTTGCTCTTTCCAACCATTGTAAGCTTGGGTATGGAGGGTGAACATGGACAAAACTACAGCTTTATAACAAATGGCCTTTGTGCTCAGGCTTCATTGCTTTTTTGTGTGAAAGCTTGGTCGATTAAAGTCGCCTATGGTAAGGAAAGGGTTTTAATAGTATCACATGAAATAAACAGTGACAATTCAGTGTCAAATCCCATGAGTAGTTTTGATGTCTTGTCACACTGCTGACAAAGAAGTTCAAATTTCAAGATGATTCTCTTTGTGTAATCTAAAAAGATTAAGACAAAAATTAAGCAAAAACAAAAATTATGCTTAGTTCAATGGACAGGTCGGTCAACAGAGAAATGGGTGACGAATGACTCAGTCAACAAACGTATTCACTGCAATCCACCTACAGTATACTCGATGTATTTGTATTCGTAATACATACAGCATATGCTGTCTTACCACATTTTGTTGTACAACTCATTTGAAATTCCAGAGCCATAAAATGTTTTGGTCAAAAAAAAAAAAAAAAATCATAATGTATTTGTAGGTAAAACTTGTAGCTTTGCATGGTGATGATGATAAGTAAGACTAATTGCGGTGACACCATGTGGAATCTCAATTGAGTAGTAATTAGTTCTGAAAAGAACTGGGGGTACAACTCGACGTTTCGATCAGTATGCTCTGATCGTCCTCAGGAGAATGCCGGACTCTGGAAAATGCTGCTGCTTAAGTAGACTGCTGGAGGATCATCCCATGAATGGATGCTGGAGGATTAATTCGTTGAGGCGCGCAGGCGGGAACTGTGAGACTATGAGACTAGGATCCTAGGGGTTGGGGGAGAGGAGTGTGTGCTCACTGAACTGTGTGCTCACTGAAATGTATTTGTCTCATTAATTAATCAATCACAAGGCCTTTTTTATGGTACCACTTTTATTTATGTTACATGTAAATGCATGTACAGTACGCAGTAACCTATGAAAGATGTTAAATCAGTCTTGTCCATGCTGCAGCTAATGATATGTACATTGTACTACCTGGCTGCAGTATAGAGCATGTACTAGGGGTGGACGATATCACGATAATATCCTGACGATACGATATTCAAAGAAATATCGGCTAAATCGGTTATAGTTTGAAGATACTGAAATATCGTCATATTGACGATATTCCAAAAATATAGCCGATATCATATTTATATCGTTCTTTTTAGTTAAAATACCGCCAGAGTGATAAATTGTCTCAAAATTTCATGTCCTATACGGTGATATCAACGAAGTTACGGTACCGTGAAGAGCTAAAAAACAGTTCAAAATCGTGTGTGTGGTCTTTTTTTCGTGCGTTGTGCTTCTGGTTGTGGCGTGGGCCTTAAACTTACCCAAGGGTAGTCCCAGGATCACGTGGTACCTCTCATGGCCTCCTGGAATAACCGCTCTGGTATACATTGTGAGGTTGTTCACATTCGGCAGATGTCGGATACCAGGATAAAAGCGTGGATGATGACCATTGAACTGTGCGTGCGCAATCGATCAATGGCCCGTTCATTCTCAGCTCTTGGATGGGGCTGTAGGCCTTTATAAACCACGGGTTTGTTTATGGACGTCACGGTGAGTTCTTTTTTTATGAAATGTTTGTTGCACCGAGCGGCAAAAATCTAAGAACTCGCTCATTTTGCAACCACTGTTTGGAGTAACCGTTTATTACCTACGCATCTTCTCTGTAGAACTTGCATGTAAAAGTAGTTCATATATAGGTGTCCAATGTCGCAGAGGAGCCCAGCGCCTCCGTAAAAACGCGGAACAGGGGCAATAGCCACGCAACAACGACATCCATTTCTGAACAGGCTAGCCAAACAACAAGTCGAAAAGGAAGAGGACGCGGCAGAAATACATCCGCATGAAGCATTTGATTTTGATTTTTTTCTCCCTCTCTGACTTTTATGAACGGTTTCCATTTCATCCTCACTATGTTTTTTCTTAATTAACACGCTTACAATAGCGACAATCAATGCGAATGGGATGAGAGATAATTTCAAACGAAAAACATTGCTCTCATCCAAGAAACTCATAGTGAGGAAGACGAATTGTTGTGGCGTAAACAGTGGGCAGGAGAAATTCGTTTTAGTCATGATACCCGCCATTCTAAAGGAGTAGCTATTTTCATTTCTAACAAACGTGGATTACTTTTGACTAATATTACCAAAGACCATGAAGGTAGATGGATTTATGGGGATATTATGTGGAATGAAAAAATGTTTCACTTGCTTCTGTTTACGCCCCAATGCAGTTTACCCCAGAGTTAGATTTTTTAATGATATGTCGAAACGTATTAATGAAAACTATCAATGGATTATTGGAGGGGATTTCAATTGCAACAGCGATAACAAACACACAAAGGATACAAGTCAAGTTATTTTCTCTAACCTTCTACAAGAAAAAAATCTTTCTGATATTTGGCACAAACTATACCCCAACAATCCTGGATATACACATTTTCATAATGGGACTAAACAACCTAGTAGAATTGACTAGGCCTATATTATTATGTCTCCTACCATGTGTGATCAAACTGAAGACAAAATATAATAATGCCACGGGTCTCACCGATCATCAAGCAGTTGTTGTCAAATGTTGACAATTTTCATGGACCTGGGCGCTGGATTTGCAACAATAGCCTTCTTGATGATACTAATTGTTCATATAGAATAGAAACCTTTTGGACCTTTTGGCAAACCAGAAAAAGAGATCACGGCTCTCTCCTTTCCTGGTGGGAAATGGGAAAATACAAACTTAAAGATATCATTTAATAGAGACTAGGGAAGAGAAAAATCACATTTTGAGAAACATAACAGAAATTTTTTTCAAAAATGTTACGATGATTCGATTAATAACCCTGATAATAATCTCTATAATCTTAAAGAAATTGAAATGAAACTTAAACAATTTGAGATAAATGAATGGAAGAAAGCCAAAATCTGTGTTCACAATATTAATAAAAATGATGGTGAGAAAAACAGTAAGTTCTTCCTGAACCTGGAAAATCAACAAACAAATCATAACAGATTTAAACAAAAATACAAGATATTCATGGTAATTATATTGATCAATCCAGACCTATGATTCAATGCATTAACAGTTTTTATGAAGAATTATATACCTCTGATAATATAAATGATGATCAGATGCAAACGATCCTTAACGAAATTAATACGATTTTTTGACGATAATAAAGTCAAACATTTTCAAATTGTTAAAGATATTGATGAAGTTGAGCTCAGACAAGCCTTGTATCAAATGAAAACTGGCAAATCCCCAGACATAGACGGCCTTACTGTACCTATTGATACAGTGGCGTAGCTAGCGGGGGGGCAGGGGGGCGGCCGCACCCCTGGCTCCAGTTCCAGAATAAGTGGGCCCCCCCTAACACATGCGAATTTGTTTCACATGCTAATGTGACTGACTGACGGGCCCACCAGCAAGCAGGACTATACAGGCAGGGCCGGATTTAGACCTTGAGGCGCCCCTCGACATAGAAATTAAATTACATGAGAAATACAAAATGAACTAAAATGAATGATAAACCGCATTTCTTCGAAAAAAATATAAAACTAATTTTATAATTATTACATTTTTTTTATATAAAGGAAGTCCTTAGTCTGGGGGCCCTCTGGCAGGGGGGCCCGGGGCAATTGCCCCCTTTGCCCCCTTATAAATCCGGCCCTGTATACAGGGCCGCTTTTACATAAGGTGGGCCCCCTGGGATCCGATTCGCTCCCCCCCCCCCTGGCGAACATAGCCAGCTACGCCACTGTATTGATATACCCTGAAATACGAGTTAGTCGATGTCTTAAAGGAATGTAATAATTGTATGCACTTACCCAATTCTATGAATATTGCCTTAATTAGATTAATTTATAAAAACAAAGGTTGTAAAGAATACCTAAGAAACTGGCGTCCAATCAGTTTACTAACAGTAGATTATAAACTTATTCCGAAAGTCATTACCAATAGACTTAAAATGATTATGCCTGATATCATTGGAGAAAATCAAACCTGTGGAGTTCCTGAAAGAAATATCCATGATAATTTAACCATTTTAAGAGACGGCATAGATTACATAAACTTCAACAATTTTGAAGGCAGTGTCATGAGTATAGATCAAGAGAAAGCTTTTGATCGTATCGAATGGATTTATATGTACTCAATTATGGGGAAGATGGGTATTCCCGCAAGTTTGATTCAATGGTGCAAATTGCTTTATTCAGGTCCTTTAAGTCAGTTTATTGTCAACAATTTTATAGGTTCTCCTATCACCATAAAAAGAGGAATCAGGCAAGGTTGTCCATTGTCCCCCACTATTGTTTGCCATATGTGCAGAAGGAATGTCTAAATTGAATATTAATATTCCTAATATAGAAAGAATTAAGCTTCCTGAAGACGACGAAATATTTAAAGTCGTTCAGCATGCTGATGACATTACTGTTTTCATTCGTAATAACCAAGATTTTGATGTTCTTAAAAATATGTTTTAATGTTTACTGTGGAGGTTCAGGCTCCAGAATCAACCACGATAAAACTACCGTTTTATGGTGAGGCAAATGGAAGACCAGAACAGATTCCCCTTGTGGCTACAACTGGGTTTCGGGCAAACTTAAAATATTAGGGGTGTATTTTGGTAACAATGTTTCCCTTAAAGATAACTGGAATCCCAGGATAAACAAAATGAAACACACCATGAACAGATGTTGGAAAGAACGTAATCTGACTCTTAAAGGCAAAGCTATCATTGTTCACACTATAATTGTGCAGGTTTATCCTATTTAGGATCTATTTTACCATGTCCGAATGATCTGATCCAACAAATTGAAGATATTATTTGGTGATTTTATTGGAACGGCAAAATTAAAACTGATCGTGGGGGACAGGACTAATTAATATTTTGTGTGTGCTAACAAGGACTGCTCGGGCCTTTTGGCCCGCCTTCGACAATCAAGTTTCGTTTCGGAGGATATCACCGGCGCCACCTTGGTGAGCTATGTATGCCCGCAAGGCAACCGAACGGGTTACCTTGAAGAGACCCAACACCGTACGGTTCAACACACGACATATACGAGAAGTTACACCAGAGGAAGTCTACCAAGCCATCAACAAAGAGCTGGACAACGCCAGAACAATCAAATGTATCGCCTCACTGGAGAACAATTGGTACAATGTCACCTTCGACAACGAGAAACACTGCGAGAGAATAGCCCTCCAAGGCATGTTTCTAAAGGGACTCTTGATTCAGAGGGAACGCACAAATCCAGAACTCAGTGGTTGTGTATGTCAAGGCGCCATTTGAAATGGGAGACGATGTCGTCAATGCACTCATGATCAACCCATACGGAATTGTAGCTAATGTAAGGCGGCAATACCACGATTTTGATAAGGAAGTCGAGAGAGGGGTGAGGAGTGTTATGATAAAGAATATCAAGCAGCTGATACCAAGTTACGTCTGAGTTGGTGGATTTAACCTATCAGTGATGCACAGGGGACAACAGAAAACGTGCAAAATCTGCAATAAACCCGGTCATTTTGCTAGAGACTGTCAAATGCAAGGAAGATGCTTCATATGTGGCTGAATGGCATGAAATGCAAAGAGACATCAACTCCAGTTGCCCACGAAGAGGATGGAACTATCGATGAGGTAGAAAGCGAGATTTCCGACAACGAGCGAGAAAAGATTGAAGATACAGACGGACACAGCGACATAGAAGAAAGGGAGGAATGGGAAAGAGCTAAAGACATAGTCTCAGCTACTGTACAGTTACCTTGTGATAACGAGGAGACTCAACCGCCAAAAACTGACAAAATACAGATCACTGCGCCAACGAAGGAACCCAGGAGGAGAGAGAAGCAGAGTGAACATAAAGAAACAACACATGACAAACAGGCAGGAAACAAACCAGAAAACCCGAAAGGAGATCAGCAAGCTAGGGAAACAGACTACAGCTAAGTAAGACTAATTGCGGTGACACCATATGGAATCTCAATTGAGTAGTAATTAGTTCTGAAAAGAACTAATTACTACTCAATTGAGATTCCACATGGTGTCACCGCAATTAGTCTTACTTATCATCCTCACCATGCAAAGCTACAAGTTTTACCAGACTACAGCTAAGCATAATAAACAACTAGCTGACAAACAGAAACACGCAGAGAAACAAGGAAACAAATCATCTCGAGAAAAGAACACCAACCAGCACAGACGCTTAAACCCAAAAGAACAATCGGACAAGGCCAAACAACCGACATTCTTGGACGAAGCTGTCAAGGAAAACCTAAAACGAAAGGCAGATGAAGAAGACCACGATCCAATTGAAGACTGAAAATTAGTGAGAGAGAGCATAGATAACATGGAACAAGAAAAAATCGACAAAGACGAAGCTATGAGCGAACAGGAGGACATAAGTCAAGACCCAAATTCTGAACAATTCGTTCCGTATAGCAGGAAAGGTGTACAACGATTCCGGTTCATCAAGAGGACGAGGAAGAGGAACTAGAAATACATAAGTTTTTTTTTCGGATTATGAGCGAGTATGATTGTTTTTCATGTTCTATCCAATGACGGGCCTTTATTTCATTATGAGTTTCCTTAGTGTGCCCACAGTAGCCTCAATTAAAGGTCCTATGAAATGGTAATTTTTACACTACATTTTTGGGGCTAATATATGGTTTTGTATTAATAAAACATAATACTTACTATTTTTATAAGTTTGTCATGAGTTATAACAATTTAATTTGTCCCCAAAATGTGTGTTGTCCCTTTTGATATCGCATTTCATGACGTAGACCTAGGCACCGAATGACAAAGGACATTGACAATGCACATTCCTGACCATTATGTTCTGGTAAGCTTCACTGCAGCCGTCCAAACAAATATGTTGATATTTTGGATCTGATAGGAATCTGTGCAGACTGACGCCATTCTTAAGAAGTGTTGCTGTAATCAGCAACAATACACCTTGGCGGCATAACAACAAAAACAGTAACATAAGTTTGCAAGTTGTATCATTCATATGTATCGATCGATGCGCGCCAACAAACAGCATGTTCCTAGGTCTACGTCACAAATTTGTCCCCTTTTAGGGGCGCGGGTTCATCCCAAATTTTAATTTTTTTATATTTGTTTGCGATGTTAAATCTCCAATACATTTTTTTTTAAATTGCATTTATAGGTTAATGTGTACATATTTTATAGTTTACAATGGAAACAATTTCTAATTCATAGGACCTTTAATGTCAACGGGTTGAGGGATAATCTAAAAAGGGAAATAATATTTGATTACATAGTGCGTAGTAAACTTAACATAGTATTTATGCAGGAAACTCATAGTGAATGCGAAGATGAACGTCTTTGGCGCAGACAGTGGCAGGGGGGAGATGCATTTTAGTCATGGTAGTCAGATGTCCAAAGGAGTTGCACTCCTAATTTCCAATAAATGTGGCCTACATTTGACAAATATTGAAAGTGATCAAGATGGTAGATGGATCAAAGGTGAAACCACTTGGAATAACGAGAGTATATCCCTTGCTGCTGTTTATGCGCCGAATGCCGTTTATCCTAGAGTTGGATATTCCAAGAAAATATTTAATCATATCACTAACAATCAACAATGGATTGTTGGAGGTGACTTTAATTGTGACATCGATAACAAAGACATAAAAGACACAAGCAAAAACGTCATGAAGGCTATTATTCAAGAAAAAATATCTCATTGATATATGGCGCACTGTTTACCCTGAAAAACCTAGTTACACTCGCCTGCAGAAAGGGCTCAATAACAAAATTGTGGAGGTTCACAATAATTCAACAGGATTAACCGACCACCAGGTCATCACCTTAAGACTAAACGAGTTTGACAACCCCCACGGCCCAGGTCGTTGGATTTGCAACAACGAACTTATTAAAGACAAAGACTGCGCTTATAGAATTCAAAATTTTTGGAGTTTCTGGAGAAAAAAAACATGATTATGAAAATGTTTTTACTTGGTGGGAAATGGGAAAATGCAAGCTCAAAGAAATTATCCAAGATAATGGTCGTAAAAAATCCCTTATTGCTAAACGGAAAAGCGAACGTTTACAGAAACGCTATGATAATTTGATCAAGAACCCAGCTAATATAAATAAAGACGAACTTAATAAAACTGAATTCAATCTGAAACAATATGAAATGAGAGAATGGGAAAAAGCAAAAATACGTGTTCGCAACATCAATAAAACTGAAGATGAAAAAGCTATTATTTGTTTCTTAACCTGGAAAATCAACAAATGCACCATGATAACAGAATGATAAAATTACAAGACAAAGCTGGTAATTATGTTGATCATCCTAGCTCGATGCTTAAATGCGATAATGAGTTTTATAAAGATTTGTACACTTCTGAAGGGATCAGTGAAAAACAATTACATCAAATTCTGAATGGAATTAACACGGAGTCCTTTCATGAAGATATTGTTTACGATTTAGAAAAAGATATTGATGAGAATGAGCTCAGACACGCGCTTTATCAAATGAAAACTGATAAATCCCCTGGCATTGACGGACTGACGGTTGAATTTTCCCGAACCTTTTGGAATATTCTGAAACAAGATTTAAAGGCATAGGCTTTAAAGTCGTACAGGGTCCCTTCACCGGCTTCCATTAGGACCCTTCTGGTCTGGCGTTCCGGCTCACCGATATATATCCTTCCCTGCCCCGATTCCTAGCCAAGAAGGCCCTGCACCTTTAGGGGAGAAACAAGGCAGCTCCCAAGCATTACCGGTGCCAGTTCCAGCGAAAAAGCCAAGTTCCTAAATCGGGCGCAGACGGTAATCGAACCCAGACCCCGGTGGTCTGAGGGGACAGTACCAGCGCACTATCGGATCGTGCTACGAGTACGTTGGTAGTTTTTGAATGCAATTTAAATGTGTTAAAGTATTAATGGATAAATTGGGTAAAAAAAAACTGTCTTCGGTGGGAGTTGAACTGGTGACCGTTGGCTTCACAGTCAGTCGCTCTACCGACTGAGCTATCAGTGACTTGAACACTTAGTGCAATACATTGAAGATGGAGATATGATTTGCCTACTTTTTCCTGTAAATTTACATGTAATTTTGCCAGTGTACTTTCTCTCACAGTGATGCAAAGATACTAGGGGTGGCTGCATTTCATTGGCCGTTTTGCAGGGAACAAACAAATTCCAGTATCATTAGCTCCTCCCCTCCCCACTTTTCGACACTGTTTTAAACCAGCGCGTCATACGCTTATATATACACAGGCTGCAATAATAGGCCTATGTCATGCAATGCGTTTAACGCAATTCAGGTCGCCGTTAAATTCTCACAACAAACGAAGCGTGAGCCATTTTGGAAAAAGGCCTTACGCTTGAAATCAAATTAGGGCCACTTTTTCAGGGCCTAGTGTATCGAAAATACGCACAGTTGGAAGTCATCGAGCCCAGGTTATGATATTGGACCATTTTTACACAATCCACCAAATGCATCAATTCTTTGTTTTTCAGAAATATTTGAGGGCATACACTTTATGATAAACAGCTCGGCGTATGACTTTTTTCTCACTTTAGTTGGGTGCACCCTCACGTGGAAAATCTCTTTCCTATACCTACAACGTAACCGTTAATCTGACATAGCGCCCTCAAAGGACGAAATAAGTTAGTTTATTTAGCCGAAATTGTACTAAAGATAGCTTTTGAGGGTTTAAATGTCGGTCAAACTTTGCATGAATTAGTATTCAGAAAACTTGATGCAGATGATAACAATTGTTATGGTATTTGACGGAAGGAACGCGTTTGCACCCAATCTCCCAAAAAATATTTGTTATAATACGTTTGAATTGCATACAGCGCCGGAAAATGACGAGTAGTATCTGTGTTCGACGGCCGTTTTCGAATGTAGAGGCCTAAAAGTCTTAAAATGATGAGTTTTCTAAGAGGGAAAACCTACGCTATCTGTTGACCCCACGCTTGTGACTGTATCTCAAAAACTGGCAGACCTACCACGCAGCAAATGTTCACGCTATATTAAATGTTTGCTGTTCAAATCCCGCCAAGCAATGTACAGAATGTACGGGGCTATTCAAAGCCAATGTATTATATAAAAAAATACTTTATCTCACAGCGCTGCAAAGGTCCACGGGCTGGGTGCATTTCAGTGGCCATTTTCTGGAGATAACCATCCCCAACCTTGTATTTAAATACGACTCTATAGTGTACATACTTCACAAACAAATTCCAGTATGATTTAACACTTTCTCAATAAATTTGATAATGAGTATGAGGCAAGCAAATAATTCGGTGACGTTGTGGGGGTTTATGCTGTGTAGTCCCTGGGTTGTCTGTGTTTTAAGAGATTTTATGTGCAAAACATTGTTAAATAAATAACTAAATAAATAAATTTAAAAAAACAAATTAAAACAAATTAAAACAAAAATATACAAAAAGTTACTCAGCGAATACCAGGCATTCAGGAGCCGCGATTTATCGGGATTGATCCCTACCGGCGCTTTAAAGGCATAGGCTTTAAAGTCGTACAGGGTCCCTTCACCGGCTTCCATTAGGACCCTTCTGGTCTGGCGTTCCGGCTCACCGATATATATCCTTCCCTGCCCCGATTCCTAGCCAAGAAGGCCCTGCACCTTTAGGGGAGAAACAAGGCAGCTCCCAAGCATTACCGGTGCCAGTTCCAGCGAAAAAGCCAAGTTCCTAAATCGGGCGCAGACGGTAATCGAACCCAGACCCCGGTGGTCTGAGGGGACAGTACCAGCGCACTATCGGATCGTGCTACGAGTACGTTGGTAGTTTTTGAATGCAATTTAAATGTGTTAAAGTATTAATGGATAAATTGGGTAAACAAAACTGTCTTCGGTGGGAGTTGAACTGGTGACCGTTGGCTTCACAGTCAGTCGCTCTACCGACTGAGCTATCAGTGACTTGAACACTTAGTGCAATACATTGAAGATGGAGATATGATTTGCCTACTTTTTCCTGTAAATTTACATGTAATTTTGCCAGTGTACTTTCTCTCACAGTGATGCAAAGATACTAGGGGTGGCTGCATTTCATTGGCCGTTTTGCAGGGAACAAACAAATTCCAGTATCATTAGCTCCTCCCCTCCCCACTTTTCGACACTGTTTTAAACCAGCGCGTCATACGCTTATATATACACAGGCTGCAATAATAGGCCTATGTCATGCAACGCGTTTAACGCAATTCAGGTCGCCGTTAAATTCTCACAACAAACGAAGCGTGACCCATTTTGGAAAAAGGCCTTGCGCTTGAAATCAAATTAGGGCCACTTTTTCAGGGCCTAGTGTATCGAAAATACGCACAGTTGGAAGTCATCGACCCCAGGTTATGATATTGGACCACTTTTACACAATCCACCAAATGCATGGGCCTCAATTCTTTGTTTTTCAGAAATATTTGAGGGCATACACTTTATGATAAACAGCTCGGCGTATGACTTTTTTCTCACTTCAGTTGGGTGCACCCTCACGTGGAAAATCTCTTTCCTATTCAATTCAATTCAATTCAATTCATTTATTCGTCATGCCAGCATGAAAATCATTTCCTCAGTTTGCACATATAAAAAAAATTAATACACACAATTACATTAAAAAATTTAAAAATTGTAATTATTAAAAATTATTCCATATTATACATATTGTATTTGTTATTTTACAAAATACAAAATACAGTAAATAAAAATATAAAGAAACTGGGAAGGGACAGGAAAAGGTGGGAAAGGAGGAAAGGGAAAGGGAAGGGAAGGGAAAACAATACATGGGAACAGGGGAAGGCCAAGGGGACATAATTGGAAAGGGGCTAGAAAGGTAGAAAAAGAAAAAGAAAACCTGAACCTCAAAAACAGTAAGCCTTAAAACAACAAAACCAAAAACAAGTCATCTAATAAAACTGTTGTTAAAATATGAAATTGCACTGGATACGAAAGAGAGGCGATGACGATTTGTGTTGGATTTGAGTTGACGTAATCTGCCGGACTTATTAAAAACTAAAAGTTGTATTGTTTTTAGTTTAGTCGTTAGAGCTGCCTCGTAGATTGAACCCAAGTTTTTTACAGTAGTACCGATGATCTTACTTGCGGATTTAGTGATTCTGTTGATTTTATTTAGATTACGCATAGACAGACCATTTACCCATGCAATGGAAGAGAACGTAATAACAGATTGTATGACACTTTGGTAGAACATCATGATTATATCCCGGTCAATATTAAATAACTTGAGTTTCCTCAGAAAATAAATACGCTGATTAGCCTTAGAACACAATTTTTGAGTATTAACATTCCAGTTTAGATGGCTATCAATATAAGTCCCAAGGTACTTATATTTAGTGACAATTTCAATATCAACACCATTTATGTTAACAGGATCGATCTCCTTCCGTTTTTTTCGAAAATCAAACACAATTTCCTTAGTTTTTTGTGCATTTAAAACCAGAAAATTTTCTCTGCACCAATGAACAAACTTGGTAATTTCATCTCTATACCCGGTCTCATCCTCATAAGTAATGAATCCTGTTATCGATGTGTCATCTGCATACTTGACCATAGAGCACGTGGCATTACTACATCTGAGATCACTTGTATACCTACAACATAACCGTTAATCTGACATAGCGCCCTCAAAGGACGAAATAAGTTAGTTTATTTAGCCGAAATTGTACTAAAGATAGCTTTTGAGGGTTTAAATGTCGGTCAAACTTTGCATGAATTAGTATTCAGAAAACTTGATGCAGATGATAACAATTGTTATGGTATTTGACGGAAGGAACGCGTTTGCACCCAATCTCCCAAAAAATATTTGTTATAATACGTTTGAATTGCATACAGCGCCGGAAAATGACGAGTAGTATCTGTGTTCGACGGCCGTTTTCGAATATAGAGGCCTAAAAGTCTTAAAATGATGAGTTTTCTAAGAGGGAAAACCTACGCTATCTGTTGACCCCACGCTTGTGACTGTATCTCAAAAACTGGCAGACCTACCACGCAGCAAATGTTCACGCTATATTAAATGTTTGCTGTTCAAATCCCGCCAAGCAATGTACAGAATGTACGGGGCTATTCAAAGCCAATGTATTATACCAAAAATACTTTATCTCACAGCGCTGCAAAGGTCCACGGGCTGGGTGCATTTCAGTGGCCATTTTCTGGAGATAACCATCCCCAACCTTGTATTTAAATACGACTCTATAGTGTACATACTTCACAAACAAATTCCAGTATGATTTAACACTTTCTCAATAAATTTGATAATGAGTATGAGGCAAGCAAATAATTCGGTGACGTTGTGGGGGTTTATGCTGTGTAGTCCCTGGGTTGTCTGTGTTTTAAGAGATTTTATGTGCAAAACATTGTTAAAAATAAATAACTAAATAAATAAAAAATAAAAATAATAATAATAATTAAAACAAAAATATACAAAAAGTTACTCATCGAATACCAGGCATTCAGGAGCCGCGATTTATCGGGATTGATCCCTACCGGCGCTTTAAAGGCATAGGCTTTAAAGTCGTACAGGGTCCCTTCACCGGCTTCCATTAGGACCCTTCCGGTCTGGCGTTCCGGCTCACCGATATACATCCTTCCCTGCCCCGATTCCTAGCCAAGAAGGCCCTGCACCTTTAGGGGAGAAACAAGGCAGCTCCCAAGCATTACCGGTGCCAGTTCCAGCGAAAAAGCCAAGTTCCTAAATCGGGCGCAGACGGTAATCGAACCCAGACGCCGGTGGTCTGAGGGGACAGTACCAGCGCACTATCGGATCGTGCTACGAGTACGTTGGTAGTTTTGAATGCAATTTAAATGTGTTAAAGTATTAATGGATAAATTGGGGGAAAAAAAACTGTCTTCGGTGGGAGTTGAACTGGTGACCGTTGGCTTCACAGTCAGTCGCTCTACCGACTGAGCTATCAGTGACTTGAACACTTAGTGCAATACATTGAAGATGGAGATATGATTTGCCTACTTTTTCCTGTAAATTTACATGTAATTTTGCCAGTGTACTTTCTCTCACAGTGATGCAAAGATACTAGGGGTGGCTGCATTTCATTGGCCGTTTTGCAGGGAACAAACAAATTCCAGTATCATTAGCTCCTCCCCTCCCCACTTTTCGACACTGTTTTAAACCAGCGCGTCATACGCTTATATATACACAGGCTGCAATAATAGGCCTATGTCATGCAATGCGTTTAACGCAATTCAGGTCGCCGTTAAATTCTCACAACAAACGAAGCGTGAGCCATTTTGGAAAAAGGCCTTACGCTTGAAATCAAATTAGGGCCACTTTTGCAGGGCCTAGTGTATCGAAAATACGCACAGTTGGAAGTCATCGAGCCCAGGTTATGATATTGGACCATTTTTACACAATCCACCAAATGCATGGGCCTCAATTCTTTGTTTTTCAGAAATATTTGAGGGCATGCACTTTATGACAAACAGCTCGGCGTATGACTTTTTTCTCACTTTAGTTGGGTGCACCCTCACGTGGAAAATCTCTTTCCTATACCTACGACGTAACCGTTAATCTGACATAGCGCCCTCAAAGGACGAAATAAGTTAGTTTATTTAGCCGAAATTGTACTAAAGATAGCTTTTGAGGGTTTAAATGTCGGTCAAACTTTGCATGAATTAGTATTCAGAAAACTTGATGCAGATGATAACAATTGTTATGGTATTTGACGGAAGGAACGCGTTTGCACCCAATCTCCCCAAAAATATTTGTTATAAAACGTTTGAATTGCATACAGCGCCGGAAAATGACGAGTAGTATCTGTGTTCGACGGCCGTTTTCGAATGTAGAGTCCTAAAAGTCTTAAAATGATGAGTTTTCTAAGAGGGAAAACCTACGCTATCTGTTGACCCCACGCTTGTGACTGTATCTCAAAAACTGGCAGACCTACCACGCAGCAAATGTTCACGCTATATTAAATGTTTGCTGTTCAAATCCCGCCAAGCAATGTACAGAATGTACGGGGCTATTCAAAGCCAATGTATTATACAAAACATACTTTATCTCACATCGCTGCAAAGGTCCACGGGCTGGGTGCATTTCAGTGGCCATTTTCTGGAGATAACCATCCCCAACCTTGTATTTAAATACGACTCTATAGTGTACATACTTCACAAACAAATTCCAGTATGATTTAACACTTTCTCAATAAATTTGATAATGAGTATGAGGCAAGCAAATAATTCGGTGACGTTGTGGGGGTTTATGCTGTGTAGTCCCTGGGTTGTCTGTGTTTTAAGAGATTTTATGTGCAAACATTGTTAAATAAGTAACTAAATAAATAAATAAAACAATTAATTAAAAAAATATATAAAAAGTTACTCAGCGAATACCAGGCATTCAGGAGCCGCGATTTATCGGGATTGATCCCTACCGGCGCTTTAAAGGCATAGGCTTTAAAGTCGTACAGGGTCCCTTCACCGGCTTCCATTAGGACCCTTCTGGTCTGGCGTTCCGGCTCACCGATATATATCCTTCCCTGCCCCGATTCCTAGCCAAGAAGGCCCTGCACCTTTAGGGGAGAAACAAGGCAGCTCCCAAGCATTACCGGTGCAAGTTCCAGCGAAAAAGCCAAGTTCCTAAATCGGGCGCAGACGGTAATCGAACCCAGACCCCGGTGGTCTGAGGGGACAGTACCAGCGCACTATCGGATCGTGCTACGAGTACGTTGGTAGTTTTGAATGCAATTTAAATGTGTTAAAGTATTAATGGATAAATTGGGGAAAAAAAAACTGTCTTCGGTGGGAGTTGAACTGGTGACCGTTGGCTTCACAGTCAGTCGCTCTACCGACTGAGCTATCAGTGACTTGAACACTTAGTGCAATACATTGAAGATGGAGATATGATTTGCCTACTTTTTCCTGTAAATTTACATGTAATTTTGCCAGCGTACTTTCTCTCACAGTGATGCAAAGATACTAGGGGTGGCTGCATTTCATTGGCCGTTTTGCAGGGAACAAACAAATTCCAGTATCATTAGCTCCTCCCCTCCCCACTTTTCGACAATGAGTATGAGGCAAGCAAATAATTCGGTGACGTTGTGGGGGTTTATGCTGTGTAGTCCCTGGGTTGTCTGTGTTTTAAGAGATTTTATGTGCAAAACATTGTTAAATAAATAACTAAATAAATACATTTAACAAAAATTAAATAATACATTTTAATTTTTTTTTACAAAAAGTTACTCAGCGAATACCAGGCATTCAGGAGCCGCGATTTATCGGGATTGATCCCTACCGGCGCTCGGAGGCACCGATTAAAAAAAATTACACGGATGCACGAAGGGGCGCACGCGGAAGGCGTTTTATGTTGGGGGTAAATGACTGTGTTTGGGGGGCACAAATCCTTGTCTAATGGTCTGAACAGATGATTACAAGTTCCCTGGACACACACACCAAAGATTTTAACATTCTGGCAATTTACACATTGGTTCACGACTGATTTGCCAAACATAGTACATGTCGAAATCCGCGCCCCCAACCCTAAGCGAACTGCCATCCCCAAACCACTCAGCAGGTGTCTATTTACTGTTTGATTAGTCCACACAGCTGTTTACAACACTACAAGGGTAAACCACAACTATTATACCGCCACCCCCCACCACCCCAAGGCAACACTCCCACATCCACTACAATCCATATACCAAACAGCCATAGACAGACAGGTTTTCTTTTGAAGTACAGCCATTGCAACCATGTAAACATTGAAATCAGTATTGCGCTGCAATACAAGCACTGACACATAACAGCCACAGGGTGAAAAAAAAAAAAAAAACCAGGCCACCTATAATTACCGCGAGGGTATTTCTGGGTCAGGATTGCCTACAAACAGCTGAAAGACAGTTTATTGATAATAGAGGTAGCAAGTGGGCTATGCACAATGGGATTAGGTTTCTGTGCACAAGTCAATGGCTGTTGGCAGAGACCATTATTTGTAAGGGTTGGCCTACCCGGTGAATGAACTCTAGGGTAAGAACTGTTTAGCCACTCTTTTTAGCAAGGGTCAGTGATAGTTCAAAAACAAATTCAGCGCAATTGACTGAAAGATGTTGTTGTAATTTAAAAAAAAAAGTAATTACGTACTCTAGCGTACTCCCCTTCGTTTCTCCGAAGGGGGTTAATCGAATTAATAAGGGAATGCAAAAGAAATATGTCTTTGTCTAGAACAATGAACACAGCCTTAAGTCAGATTAATTTTTAAGAACAGAGGGTGCAAAGAAGACCTGAAAAATTGGCGGCCTATAAGTCTTCTAACTGTTGACTATAAGCTGATTTCAAAAGTCATAACTAATCGTTTGAAAACAATTATACCCACCATTGTCTTTGAAAATCAGACCTGTGGAGTCCCAGGCAGAAACATCCACGATAATTTGATGATTTTGAGAGATTGTATCGATTACATCAACTTCAACGACATCGAAGCCGGTGTAGTGAGTATCGATCAAGAAAAGGTCATTGACCGCATAGAATGTGAATACGTGTATCCCATTATGGCGAAAATGGGTTTTCCAGTAGGTCTAATACAATGGTGTAAATTGCTTTATTCTAACCCTGTCAGCCAGGTGATTGTTAACAATTTTATCGGTTCGCCCATAACCATTCTGAGAGGAATAAGAGAAGGATGTCCCTTATCACCGTTGTTGTTTGCTATTTGCGCAGAGGGACTGTCCAATATGATATTGAAGAACCCTGAATTAGAAGGTATCAGAATTTCCAAAGAACAAGACGGTTTTAAGATTATTCAACATGCTGATGACCTGACTATTTTTATTCGAAGAAACCAAGATTTTAACATTCTCACCGAAATTATGAACACTTATTGGTACAGGGTCCAAAATCAACAATACGAAAACAGTGGGTCTCTGGTTAGGTACATGGAAGACTAGATCACACTCCCCCTGTGATTTCAAATGGGTGTCCGATAAAATATAATTGTTTTGGAAATCTATTTTGGTAACAAAATCACCACAGAAGACAATTGGTGTCCCAGAATAAATAAATTTAAACACACCATGAACCGGTGGAAAGCTAGAAATTTAGCAATTAAAGGCAAGTCGATTATTATCAATACTATGATCGGGGCTGGTCTCACCTACTTGGAATCAGTGTTGACATGTCCGGATAATCTGATTCAATAAATTGATGGGATTATTTGGGATTTTTACTGGAACGGTAAACCCGATAAAATCAAAAGGGATGTTATGAGAAATAGAACAGAGAGGTAATGGACGTTAATCTTAAACTTGATAGTCTAAAATTAAAATGGTTATGCAAATATTGTACTTCTGGAGGAAAATGGCGCGCCTTTTTATCTACTGGATTAAACGGGCTAGTGGCATGCTAAACCTTGGGTGGTATGTTTTTAATAATCCTCTGGTAGCCAATCAAATGTTTTACAAAGAAATCCTCAATGCTTTTAATAATGCCCAAGGCAGAACTAATGCGTCCATCACGTGCTTTCTTGAAGCCCAAAATTTACCTTCATGGAAAAATACCATCATAACATGTAATGAACATAAACAAATGGATAGTAACGTTCTTAAATCTAATAACATGACTAGATTACGTCACGTCCGTCATGACGGCAAAGTTAAATCAGTGGATGAAATTGGCAAAATTTGTAATCTCAAACCTATGAATGCAGGAAGAATAATAGCTAGATTGAAAAGATAGAAAATAGAAAATAGACAAGGACCGGTTAATTATGTTTGTAAAATGCTTGAAATTAAAGATCAGGATGACTACATTTCACTGACCAATGAAACCAGCAAAACGTTGTACCGTAACCTTTCTAGAATGAACAATGCTATTTCTATAGCAGAAACCAGTTGGAAAATGTTTTTTAACTTAAATTTTAAATTAAATTGGGATAACATTTGGAAAAATTGAGAGTGCAAACTTCTTGATCATGAAGACAAAGATCTCTGGTTTAATTTAAAACATCGGATTCTGCCTACAAAAGATAAACTTGAAAATTACTCCAGACGACACATGCCCATTGTGTGGTGTGGAGAAAGAAACCATCGAACACTTGTTTATCTACTGCCAAAAGCATATTAACGCTTGGATTTTTGTAGAAGAGATTTTGCGCAAATATACCAATAATAAAATTATGTATATTAACGATATCAACAGAGTTCTTGGTAAATATATGAATAACATCGCGCTTTGCGTCATAGGGAAATTGAACCGGGAAATTTGGTGAGTTAGATGTGACATTGTTAAAAACCCTGAAAAGATTTGTCCCGACATTATGAAAAAAATATATTAACGTTTTGAAAGGTTTTATCCTTCTAGAAAACAAAAGTCTCCCCGAACATGATTTTATAGATACCTACGTTCATAACCAAGTTTTATGTACAGTTAAAGATGGTATAATTACTTTCCCCTTTAATACAGATATATCTGGTTTTTAATGCATTGCTAAGTTTCTGTATACAATTTGTTCGTGCATGATTTATTTTGTCCTTAATTAATGTTCCTTTTTGTTAATTTGAAATGTCGTATTTGTTGACAGTTTCATTATAGTCGTACATGCATTATGTTTTATTATTTCATTGCATCCGCTATGTTTTTGTTTTGTGATTTATTTTGCTTCATTATTTTCTATTTTGGCGAATTGCATTTTAATTGGGCGATTGTTTTGTTTACGATTACTTTGTTTAAATTTTGTTAATTTGAAATGTCGTATATGTGAAAAATTTCCATATATTTTAATTATAGTTGTACTTGCATTATGTTTAATTACTTCCATCCGTCAATTTTGTTTTGTGATTTATTTCGCTTCATTATTTTGATTTTGACGAATTGTATTATATGTGCGCTTTTTTTGTTTTACATTTATGTTTTTGTTCCAATTTCTTTGCATTGTGATTATTACGGCATCCGCCTTTTGTTTGTGATTTATTTTGTTTCATTATTTTACTTAATTGTGATTGTGATTAACTTCAGTATAATTTCATTATAGTTATACTTGCATTATGTTTTATTAATAATTCATTGCATCCGTTATGTTTTTGTTTTGTGATTTATTTCGCCTGATGATTTTTCCATTTGACGAATTGCAATTTAATTGTGCGAATTTTTTTTACAATTAAGTTGTCGTTTCAGTTTCCTTAAATGTAACGTGCATTATAAGTTGTTATTACTTTATTGCATCCTACTAGATATTTAGTTTGATTACAAACACTAGGTGTTCGGGTTGTTTTAGTAAAGGTGAATCTTATCTAACTAACTTTAAATAGGAAAAATTTAAACAAATATTCATATTTGCGTCATTTGTCATCTATTGTTTAAAATTTGTGATTTTGTTCATGGGCGACGTTTTGGTTATGGTTTTTGTAAGAGTTTCGCTACGGAACACAAGGGCAAATAAGCATCACGTCATTCTTGTATTCTTTCGGAGCCTGTCTGGTAAACCTAAAATAAGAATGTGTTGAACGTATGTACATGTACACGTGTGTGTGTCTCATAATCATTGCAGCCAAACTGAAAGTGGGTGTGGATTATTGTGGAATTATGTTACATTTACCAAGAAGATGTTTATTACTCTTGCTGCAAATGTTATGAAAACCAGTTAGTATATACATGTTCACACCGCCCCCGGTTTCCCCGTAATGATGGCAAAATAATATGTATTTAACTCTGTTGTAAAATTTTTCTGTGACGTAGTGATGACGTCATCGTAATATTTTTGAAAAGGTCACATGTCAATAAAGATTTCATTCACAGAAACCATGTTGAAATTGCCTAACATATTGGCTTTAGAATCTTTCTTCTTTTCAACTTTCGGTTTGGACCGGAAGGCAAGGTCAAAATGGGGTCATGTCTGTGCTAATGTTGTTTGACATTTCCGATGATGTATAGATTATAAAAATCCATTGTGTAGTTAAGGATTTATGATTTATTAAAATATTAAACTTTGATTTTAAGTAATTCGATATCTGATGACGTCATCATGACGTCATAACTTCTGTTTCATCTACACATTATGGTCTAAGTATATTTCCATTTCCAAGTTCATGTGAAGTTCGCAAGTATGTGTTTTTTGTAGACAATCGGTGGTTATACCCGAACACCTAATAATAATAATAATAATAATAATAAGTTTAAGTCTTATATAGTGCCAAAATCCGTAAAATAATTACACTCAAGGCACTAATAATAAGAATATGATCAGAATATAAACAATATAATGTATATAATACAAATTAATACACAAATCTATGAAATAATTAATAAATGTAAACAACTGAAAATTTCAATAAAATATATATCATAAAGTATAGGAAAGATTAAAATGTTAAACGGTATACATGCTAAAAAAATACAAGACACAGAAAGTCATGCAATTTGACACTCAATGCGCTACACAGAAATATACCAATGACTGACATGTTGCATTAGTTGCAACAAATTGTTATTACAAACCTTTGGTAAAAACATCAAAACATCAAGGTTATTTTAATATATGATATATTTCTTAACAACTAGAAGGTTGAAATGAACATACGTTACCAAATACCAATGTTGTAATTTCCCTTTAACAGTAGACACTTTTGGTAAAATGCTTTTTAAAAGTTTTAAAGCCTTCAAGTATATGCACATTTTAAATTGTGGATGTGGGAAATGGTGATAAATTGTTATTTTTTGGGCATGTTTAGAGCCCTATATAGACATTCGAAAGCCATCACGGTTATAAATCATACTGCCATATTATTAACAATGGTTGATTGATTAACCTACAGACGAGTTGGTGTAACACTTGAGTGAGAATCGTTGTCAACTGGTTCAATGGCTCATTAGACTTTAATAGAAAACAGTGTCTACGTATACTGGCATCTCACAGAGAAACACAATAAAACAAGACCCGCGTAGTTTGGATCAGTTTCAATCATTATAAATTCAAGGTTCTTTATGGAATTGAAAGTTTGTTTACCCTTTAGTTTTCAAGAAATGTATCATAAAACTACGGTGGCCCACAACTGTCACGGCAAAAGCAAATGCGTCACGGCAAAAGCAAATTCCCCACGGCAAAAGCAAATTCCCCACGGCAAAAGCAAATTCTGCACGGTGAAAGCAAATTCTCCACGGCAAAACCAAATTCGACGTGGCAAAAGCAAATGCATCACAGCAGAAGCAAAAGCCAATTCCCGGCCCCCCGCGGCAAAAGCAAATGACTGGGAGCCAGTAGATAAGGCCTACAGTACATAATCATACATACATGTACACTTTTACATGTACGTATACACGTCCGCCGTACCGTACCGCAGGCATTCCAGCTTGACGGACATTTTGAAACTCTTCGGTGCAAAAGCATGGTTTTTTACAGCAACTGCTGATACGAATTGAGCAATGCCGTCATGTTTTGCTCGAAGTGTGGAAAAGGTGGGTAATTTAAACAGGTGTTAATTATATAAACATCTTTTCGAGGTACATGTATCTACATCATCACGATTTACTTAATTTCATAATTTTTATGAAAGAAATTATCATTTTATTGCAATTTTTCTAAATTCGACTTTATTTACCATAATTTATTTCTGTGTCATGTGAACAAGTAGGCCTATAAGGATCATAGAAGGTGATAGGCCTAATAATACTATCCTAGTGTTCTTACCCGCACAAAAAGTGAAAATCTTGGCCCAAAACATGCAAAATGGCGGAGCAGTGATGTAGAAATTGCATTGTAAATGTGTTCCATTTCTTCACTATTGCTCCACCATTTGGGACCTACTTTTTCACTTTTTGCACGTGTCGGAACACAAGGATATTATAATTATTACCTTCTATGATCCGTACTTGCTACTCGGAACCAGCTTCAATGCTACAACTGGTCATTTTCTGTGACTTTTGAAGGCATTTGTGACTGATGTACTTAATAGTAATACTATACTTACTAGACAATTTTTGGTACAGTATTGACTTGGACTTCACTGGCTCATGCCAGTTTTTGAGTCCCGGTTGCTCAGATTAACTTAATGGACACTTTTTGTACAGTACGACCTTGCTCATGCCCGGTTCTGAGCCCGTTATAGTACTTGGACTAGTCACTAACGAATTGTAGGCCTAGCCTAACGTTAGTACTGCTGGTAGGCTAGTGTAAAGTAAATCGTGATGAGTAGATACATAACATGTTTAAAAGTAGTTTGACTTAATCATAAATACACTTTTCCTAATTTTTATGAAATAAATTATGGTAAAATAAAGTCGAATTTACAAAAATTGCAATAAAATGATAATTTCTTTCATAAACATTATGAAATTAAAAACTTTTCATTAAAATGAAAATTTATTTCATAAAAATGAGGAAAAGTGGACTTATGATTAAGTCAAAATACCTTTGAACATGTTACATGTACCTTGAAAAGATGTTTATATAATTAACACCTGTTTAAATTACCCACCTTTTCCACAGTTCGAGCAAAATATGGCGGCATTGCTCAATTCGTGTCAGCAGTTGCTGCAAAAAATCATGCTTTCGCACCGAAGAGTTTCACTGAAAATGTCCGTCAAGCTGGAATGCCCGCGGTAGGACGTGTATACGTATGGAACGCTACAGCTGCCTTCGGTGCCCATATCGCTTCATTCGGCTGATTCACCATTTCATTCGGCCGATTCACCATTTCATTCTGCTACATCACCATTTCATTCGGCTACTCATCATTTCATTTGCCCAATCACCATTTCATTCGCCCAATCATCATTTCATTCGGCTAGTCTTCATTTCATTCGGCTATTCACCATTTCATTTGCCCAATCATCATTTCATTCGGCTAGTCTTCATTTCGTTCGGCATTGTGTAACTATACACGGCATATACCGGCGATAATGGTACATATTCTAGCGTCACTTTAATTATGACCAACTCGTCAAAAGTTAAAACAATTTGTGCCCCCTTTAATGTTAATTTTTGTTAATTTTTATTAACGAATTATGGAGATGACATTTCACCTTAGGGCATATCGTGGTTTTGGCGTTATAAGATTACGCTTTTAACGACAGAGGCTGGGCGCAATCATCATTTCATTTCGCCTGCGCCCGGCCGTGTGGAAACGTACCGTATTGAGTGCAGTATTCACACGCACTGCACCAACCTATCCAGTTTTTAAACTGACCCGATCCGGTTAAATCCGTGAGAAAACCTGCAGCTGAATCCGCGGTTGAATCCGCGGCTAGCTTGATCTTGGTGGCAAATGAAATGGTGAATAGCCGAATGAAATGATGACTAGCCGAATGAAATGATGATTGGGCAAATGAAATGGTGAATAGCCGAATGAAATGAAGACTAGCCGAATGAAATGATGATTGGGCGAATGAAATGGTGAATGGCCGAATGAAATGATGACTAGCCGAATGAAATGATGAAAAGCCGAACGAAATGAAGACTAGCCGAATGAAATGATGATTGGGCAAATGAAATGGTGAATAGCCGAATGAAATGAAGACTAGCCGAATGAAATGATGATTGGGCGAATGAAATGGTGAATGGCCGAATGAAATGACGACTAGCCGAATGAAATGACGAAAAGGCGAACGAAATGAAGACTAGCCGAATGAAATGATGATTGGGCAAATGAAATGATGAGTAGCCGAATGAAATGGTGATATAGCAGAATGAAATGGTGAATCGGCCGAATGAAATGGTGAATCAGCCGAATGAAGCGATATGGGCACCGAAGGCAGCTGTAGCGTTCCATAGTTACTCAACAGTACTAGCATGCGATTATGCATGTGCCACCCAGATTATAACGACTGACTGACTTAACGACACCAATTGTAATCCAGACTACCAGATTATAATCTGTGCTTGTTAATAGCAAGATGAAATTGAACCTTTTGAGACGTTATCTACTGACACAAATTTGGAGTATCGGGTGATTGAGGTATGGATCGAGGGGCACGCTTATATAGGGAGAAGCCTCCTTTTAACAAAGGACTCTCTCAAGTGTGACGAACAAAATACCGGTGGCAGGTGCAATCTCACGTAAGGCCGAAGTGCTATGTGGTTATGGGGTAGAATCTCTTAGCCCACAATTGCAAAATAAGGTTTTTTAACAGGTCTCGAACACGGTATCTGAAACAAGACAAGACCAAAACCACAGGAGTCGAGACCGAGACCAACAAAAAGTGGTCTCGAGAGCTGTCTCCAGACCGAGACTGGTCTCGACACCTAACACTGGCTGGTATAGGGCCCACACATGTGCACTGCTGCAAGAGCTGTGGGTATGGCCCAGTTGTGAGTTGGAACCTCATGCACGTTCCTGGGCAACAACCGGCCAGTCTTGCATTTCTAGGCCACTATATGAACATGTCCAAAAAAAAATTACCAATCACCATTTTCCACACAATGTAAAAGAAAACCTGAAACAGTTTCTTGTTGTTTCCTTACAAACACTGAGCATCTATTGTGATTAAACTTTCACAGATTAGTTCTATGATACATTTCTTGAAAGCTAAATGGTAAACAAATTTACATTTCCATAAAGAACCTTGAATTTGATATAGGATTTAAGGCTTTGCATGGTGGAAATGATAATTAGGAAAGTTTTCGGAAGCACCATGTAACAAATCTCTAAAGTAGAAGTGTTGACTCTGAGAAGAGCCTTGCATTTATAATGATTGAAGAAAAAACATATCCAAACTACGTGGGTCTTGTTTTACTTTGTTTCTCTGCGAGATGCCAGTATACGCAGACACTGTTTTCTATTCAAGTCTAATGAGCCATTCAACCAGTTGACAACGATTGTCACTCAAGTGTTACACCAACTTGTGTGAATCAACCAACCATTATTAATAATATGGCAGTATGATTTATAACTGTGATGGTTTTGGAATGTCTGTATAAGTCTCTAAACATGCCAACAAAATTAACAATTTATTATTTATCATCCACAATTTAAAATGTGCATATGCCTATACTTCACAATTTAAAATGTGCATAGTCATTGGGCCAATAAACACTTCAGATGGTGTCACCGCAATTACTCTTACTTGTCCTCCTCACCATGCAAAGCTACAAGGTCTACCTGTGCATATACTTGGAGGTTTTAGAAACTTGCGGGCATTTTACCAAAAGTGTCTACTGTTAAAAGGAAATAAGATACATCACTGCTATTTGGTAACGTACGTTCATATCATACAAATAACCTGTGAAAATTTCATCACATGAGGTGTTCACAAATCTTATATACCACAAAATCTATCACGCTGTGATACTCTGAGCGCTTTACATTATTACCCCTAGTCATTGGGCCAATATCAATCATTTTACTTTCTCAACTCCCTGGCAAGTATACAGCTCTGTGCTGCTGTACTCAGTGCATATTGGCTATCAAACACAACATCCATCTCTCACACTCACAGCTAGTACCCATTTATACTCCTGGGTGAAGGGAAGCAGTTATAGTTATGTGTTTTGCTCAAGGAAGCAAGTATCACTGTCACAGCCAGGTGTTAAATCCACATTCTGATGACTCAACCATCAGAACACAAGTCTGATGCACTAGACTGCTCGGCCATGACACTTCATGATAAAAAAGCGGTACTGTCCTTTATCATTTACTTTATACTAAATTTTCCATGTGGATTTTAAAGGTTCCTGGCTGAGAAATGCAGAGTATAAAATGCTAATAGATTATGTACACACTGACTGGTACCTGCTGAAAGTACTGCTGAAAGTACTGCTGAAAGAGCTGTGGGTATGGCCCAGTTGTGAGTTGTGTGACTCCACGCATATTCGAGGGCAACAACCAGTCTTGCATTTCTTGGCACTATTATGAACATGTCAACAAAATTTACCAATCACCATTTTCCACACAATGTAAAACAAAACCTGAAACAGTTTGTTGTTGTTTCCTTAAAAACACTGAGCACCTATTGTGATTAAACTTTCACAGATTAGTTTTATGATACATTTCTTGAAAGCTAAATGTAAACAAATTTACATTTCCATAAAGAACCTTGAATTTATAATGATTGAAAAAAAAAAACATCCAAACTACGTGGGTCTTGTTTTACTTTGTTTCTATGTGAGATGCAAGTCTAATGAGCCATTGAACCAGTTGACAACGATTCTCACTCAAGTGTTACACCAGCTCGTCTGTAGGTGAATCAACCAACCATTATTAATAATATGGCAGTCTGATTTATAACTGTGATGGCTTTCGCATGTCTATATATGGCTCTAAACATGCCCCCAAAAATTACAATTTATCACCATTTCCCACATCCACAGTTTAAAATGTGCAAATACTTGAAGGTTTTAAAACTTTTAAAAAGCATTTTCCCAAAAGTGTCTACTGTTAAAGGGAAATTACAACATTGGTATTTGGCAACGTATGATCATTTCATCAAGATCATTTTAAGAATCATCATGAATAGAGCAAGAAACAGAATAATACCAGAAATAGGAAAATAACAATTTGGTTTCATCCAAGACAGCGGAACAAGGAATGCCATCTTCATGATGAGGATGTTGTCGGAAAGAGCTATAGAAATGCAAAAATATATCTATGTATGTTTCATAGATTACACCAAAGCCTTTGACAAGGTTAAAAATGTTGAGTTATTTGATCTACTCCAACATCTATATCTCAACGGAAAAGACCTTCGGCTAATTAGGAATCTCTACTGGGAACAAACAGTTGTATTAGAGTGGATAATGACATAAGTGAATACATACAAATCCAAAGGGGTGTTCGACAAGGCATATGAATTTGTTACCCCAGATTTTGTTCACTTAATTTGACTGTTTAAATCATATCACATGTACAATGCACTCAGTGACTGGGTACAGTAAGCGGATTAGCGTTATCTCTGTTGGGCTGTGCGGTCGTCCGTGAAACCTGAATGTGGGATCTTCCATTCACAAAATGGGTGGAACAAAGTGGTAAAGTTTAGAGAACAATAATCTTTACACTGATGTGAAACCAAGACAAAATATTTCACAAAAGAAAATCACTATTTATTTACCATTACAAACCAAATCACAATGTCTATTCAATATACAATTAATATCCAAATCAGTCTCATCATTTTTGATAGATTATGTAGTAGCTGAAGAATGCATAACACGTGTAAAGCAATGGAGAATGACTTGTCGAATGAAGAATCAGACGTTGGCTGTCATTGGTCACTATGTCTTTGTAAAAAATACGGTGGTTTTTTCCAACCAATCAGAATAAGCTTTACATCAATGGAAAGAGTAAGATCTGATCTGTTTGGTGGTCGTTTACCCTGTTGAAATTGATACTCCAGTAAGGAAATACGTCAAGAGAACGCCGCGCGGAGCGGTTAAAAATTAGCCCTTCCACAGGAAAACAGGCCAAACTCGGAGTTTTTAAAGCAAAATATACGGTGGTTTTTTTCTTCCCCAAAAATACTTATGATATATATTAGGACTGCAATGAAACACAATTTATAAAACCGTTTTACCCGGTGAAATAGCCTGCACGGTTAAAAAGTAATTACTTAAAATGTATGGAAAAGGGGCGTTTTAAGACCGTTTTTTCTACTAATAAATGTGTGTTCAGACAGAACATCGCTTATGTGAACATGACAAATTCATATGTGTTTTTTCCCCAGATTTGTTTAACTTATATAGTGAAATGATCTTGCGGGAACTAACAGGAATGCAAGGATTAATTGTTGGAGGCCATAACCTGAACAACCTGAGGTACGCGGATGATACCGCCCTTATAGCAGAGTCACAAGAAAAACTACAAGCACTGCTTAATTAACAAAGTTGTAGAAGAGAGTGAAAAGAAAGGAATTACCATTAATTGCAAAAATAGAATGCATGGTAATAAGCAAGAGAAAGGATACTGCAAAATGTGAGCTAAAAATTGGAAATAACGTCATTAAACAGGTTAGAAAATTTAATTATCTGGGGAGCCTCATTACAGAGGACGGGCGATCAGACATGGAGATCAAGAAAAGAATTAGAATTGTTTCCATCAAAATTTACAAGCATTGTAATGATATTTTAGTTTTTTATCAAATTTACAAGAGGTAAGCTTTGCATTTATATATTTTTGTTTTTCTAAAAATCACAAGGGGTAAATATTTTATTTAAATATCTTTGTTTCCATCAAAATTTACTTCACAAATGAGTCCTATTCCAACTCAAAACATGTAACAAATGTTACATGTTTAATCGACCGAGAAGAGGGTGTCAGTTGGGGGAGGTTCAGTGGAGCCGGGGGGGTGTATCGAAGGCATTTTCTTTGGGGGGGGGGGTGTGGATCAAATTTGCCGATGGAAAGCAGAATTGGTGGCCGTAACAATATTTTGCTAGTAAATTTACTGACACAACTCTAATATGACCAGACAAATTTACTTGGTTTATCCCCAAACATTTTCATCAAAATCACAAGGGGTAGGCCTTGTATTTAGATATTTTTGTTTTTCTCAAAATCACAAAGGGTAAGCCTTGTATTTTTGTAATGATATATTTTTGTGATTTTGATGAAAACAAAAATATATCAATACAAGGCTTACCCCTTGTGATTTTGATAAAAACAAAAATGTATAAACACAAGGTGTATTATAATCCTTTAGTTTTTCTCCCTCTCTCGTCAATATTCCCCAGGAGGTATCCTTTTAATGTATCCCTCAAATCAAATATTAACCCTAACCCTAACCCTAACCCTAACCCTAACACGAACCACAACCCCAACCCTAACCCTAACCCTAACCCGAACAGCCTAACCCAAACCAAACCCTAACCCTAACCCTAACTCTAAACCTAACCCTAAACCTAACCCTTATCCTAATCCTAATCCTAATCCTAACCCTAACCCAATTTGCCGACTGATATCAGAATTGGTGGTCGCAAAAATATTTTGCTAGTAAATTTACCGACACAACTCTAATATGACCAGATAAATTTACTTGGTTTTTCCCAAAACATTTTCATCAAAATCACAAGGGGGTCAGCCTTGTAATGATATTGTTTTGTGATTTTGATGAAACCACGAAATATATATCAATACAAGGATTACTCTTTGTGATTTTGATAAAAACAAAAATATAGGCTATATACACAAGGGGTAAGTCTTTTAGGTTTTTCTCCCTCTCTCGTCAATATCACAAAGAGGTATCCTTTTAGTTTATTCCTAAAGTCAAAATCAAAATGTGTTTAGCCTTGTAGTTTAAAAATACTTCTTAAAACCCACGTCTTGAAAATCACACGGAGTAAGCCTTTTTGTCTTCAAAATCTGGAGTGCGCCTTGTATTTTTCCTAAAAGTAGTAAGTTCGCACTATTAACACGTAATAAGCCAAATCATCTCACTAAGGGGCAGTGATTATCATTTTGAGAATTCCCCCATCCCCCAATCTATTCAGTGGCAATAGATAATAAAGCACGAAATGTTTTTCATTAACAAAATCATCAAAAGCACAATGAGTAAGGTTTTAAAATATATATATTTCATCAAAATAACAAGAAGTAAGCCGTGTAGTACATGTGTAGTTTGTCAGTATTTGTGGGCGAATGCAATAAAACAGTTGTAAGTTAATAAGGGACAAAACGTTAAGTGTTACACCAACTTGTGTGAATCAGCCAACCATTATTAAACCATTATCTAAACATGCCAACACAATTAACAATTTATCACCATTTCTCACATCCACAATTTAAAATGTGCATATACTTGAAGGTTTTAGAAACTTGCGAGCATTTTACCAAAAGTGTCTACTGTTAAAACGAATCAAGGTACATCACTGGTATTTGGTAATGTACGTTCATATCATACAAATAACCTGTGAAAATTTCATCACAATAGGTGTTCACAAATCTTATATAGCACGAAATCTATCAAGCTGTGATACTCTGAGCGCTTTACATTATTACCCCTAGTCATTGGGCCAATATCAATCCTTTTACTTTCTCAACTCCCTGGCATGTATACAGCTCTGTGCTACTGTACTCAGTGCCATATTGGCAATCAAACACAACATCCATCTCTCACCCTCACAGCTAGTACCCATTTACACTCCTGGGTGAATGGAAGCAGTTATAGCTAAGTATTTTGCTCAAGGAAACAAGTATCACTGTCACAGCCAGGTTTTAAATCCACATTCTGATGACTCAGCCATCAGAACACAAGTCTGATGCACTAGACTGCTCGGCAATGGCACTTCATGATAAAAAAGTGGTTCCTGGCCTGAGAAATGCAGAGTATAAAATGGCAACACATTATGTACACACTGACTGGTACCTGTGTTGTAGTCGAGACCACAAAGTACTGCTGAAAGAGCTGTGGGTATGGCCCACTTGTGAGTTGAGTGACCTCATGCACATTCGAGGGCAATAACCAGTCTTGCATTTCTTGGCACTATATGAACATGTCAACAAAATTTACCAATCACCATTTTCCACACAATGTAAAACAAAACCTGAAACAGTTTGTTGTTGTTTCCTTAAAAACACTGAGCACCTATTGTGATTAAACAGTCACAGATTAGTCACAGATTAGTTTTCTAGTCACAGATTAGTCACAGATTAGTCACAGTTTCTAGTCACAGATTAGTTTTATGATACATTTCTTGAAAGCTAAATGTAAACAAATATATATATTTCCATAAAGAACCTTGAATTTATAATGATTGAAAAAAAAACATCCAAACTACGTGGGTCTTGTTTTACTTTGTTTCTCTGTGAGATGCCAGTATAGGCAGACACTGTTTTCTATTCAAGTCTAATGAGCCATTGAACCAGTTGACAACGATTCAATATACCAACTCGTCTGTAGGTGAATCAACCAACCATTATTAATAATATGGCAGTCTGATTTATAACTGTGATGGCTTTCGAATGTCTATATATGGCTCTAAACATGCCCCAAAAAATTTCAATTTATCACCATTTCCCACATCCACAATTTAAAATGTGCATATACTTGAAGGTTTTAAAACTTTTAAAAAGCATTTTCCCAAAAGTGTCTACTGTTAAAGGGAAATTACAACATTGGTATTTGGCAACGTATGATCATTTCATCAAGATCATTTTAAGAATCATCATGAATAGAGCAAGAAACAGAATAATACCAGAAATAGGAAAAGAACAATTTGGTTTCATCCAAGACAGCGGAACAAGGAATGCCATCTTCATGATGAGGATGTTGTCGGAAAGAGCTATAGAAATGCAAAAATATATCTATGTATGTTTCATAGATTACACCAAAGCCTTTGACAAGGTTAAACATGTTGAGTTATTTGATCTACTCCAACATCTAGATCTCAACGGAAAAGACCTTCGGTTAATTAGGAATCTCTACTGGGAACAAACAGCTTGTATTAGAGTGGATAATGACATAAGCGAATACATACAAATCCAAAGGGGTGTTCGACAAGGATGTGTTTTTCCCCCAGATTTGTTTAACTTATAATAATAATAATAATAATAATAATAAAAATAAAAATAATAATAATAATAATAATAATAATAATAATACAGATTTTTAGCGCGCACATATCCACCCTGCCGGGCGGTCAAGGCGCGGAAACAAAGAAAAAACATTAACACAAACAATATACAATGATAGCATAGGGGAAAAAAATTATGTACCGAGATACATGTACCTACAATGCAATTACAAATATACATCATCTTTGAAGAGTTGTGACATAAGATGAGTTTTAAGCATCGACTTGAATCTGGTTATACTATGACAAGATTTGAGTTTAGTTGGAAGATGATTCCAGAGTCTCGGAGCTGCGACAGAAAACGACCTATCACCCCAGTTCCGTTTTGAAGTTGGTTCCTTTAGGAGTGACATGTTGCTGGAGCGCAAATTGCGTGATGGAGTGTAGACTTTAAGCAGTTCAGAAATATAAATTGGAGCAATGTTATTAAAAGATTTGTGAACAATTAGCATAAGTTTAAAAACAATATAGTGAAATGATCTTGCGGGAACTAACAGGAATGCAAGGATTAATTGTTGGAGGCCATAACCTGAACAACCTGAGGTACGCGGATGATACCGCCCTTATAGCAGAGTCACAAGAAAAACTACAAGCACTGCTTAATTAACAAAGTTGTAGAAGAGAGTGAAAAGAAAGGAATTACCATTAATTGCAAAAATAGAATGCATGGTAATAAGCAAGAGAAAGGATACTGCAAAATGTGAGCTAAAAATTGGAAATAACGTCATTAAACAGGTTAGAACATTTAATTATCTGGGGAGCCTCATTACAGAGGACGGGCGATCAGACATGGAGATCAAGAAAAGAATTAGAATTGTTTCCATCAAAATTTACAAGCATTGTAATGATATTTTAGTTTTTTATCAAATTTACAAGAGCTAAGCTTTGCATTTATATATTTTTGTTTTTCTAAAAATCACAAGGGGTAAATATTTTATTTAAATATCTTTGTTTCCATCAAAATTTACTTCACAAATGAGTCCTATTCCAACTCAAAACATGTAACAAATGTTACATGTTTAATCGACCGAGAAGAGGGTGTCAGTTGGGGGAGGTTCAGTGGAGCCGGGGGGGGGGTGTATCGAAGGCATTTTCTTTGGGGGGTTCAGTGGATCCAATTTGCCGATGGAAAGCAGAATTGGTGGCCGTAACAATATTTTGCTAGTAAATTTACTGACACAACTCTAATATGACCAGACAAATTTACTTGGTTTATCCCCAAACATTTTCATCAAAATCACAAGGGGTAGGCCTTGTATTTAGATATTTTTGTTTTTCTCAAAATCACAAAGGGTAAGCCTTGTATTTATATATTGTTGTTTTCATCAAAATCAAGAGGTAAGCCTTGTAATGATATATTTTTGTGATTTTGATGAAAACAAAAATATATCAATACAAGGCTTACCCCTTGTGATTTTGATAAAAACAAAAATGTATAAACACAAGGTGTATTATAATCCTTTAGTTTTTCTCCCTCTCTCGTCAATATTCCCCAGGAGGTATCCTTTTAATGTATCCCTCAAATCAAATATTAACCCTAACCAACCCAACCCCCCCT
>CM055822.1:42422116-42453087 GCA_029582265.1 Zoroaster sp. YZ-2022 | reverse complement strand
GTCTTCTGTGGTGATTTTGTTACCAAAATAGATTTCCAAAACAATTATATTTTATCGGACACTCCATTTGAAATCACAGGGGAGTGTGATCTAGTCTTCCATGTACCTAAACAGAGACCCACTGTTTTCGTATTGTTGATTTTGGACCCTGTACCAATAAGTGTTCATAATTTCGGTGAGAATGTTAAAATCTTGGTTTCTTCGAATAAAAATAGTCAGGTCATCAGCATGTTGAATAATCTTAAAACCGTCTTGTTCTTTGGAAATTCTGATACCTTCTAAATCAGGGTTCTTCAATATCATATTGGACAGTCCCTCTGCGCAAATAGCAAACAACAACGGTGATAAGGGACATCCTTCTCTTATTCCTCTCAGAATGGTTATGGGCGAACCGATAAAATTGTTAACAATCACCTGGCTGACAGGGTTAGAATAAAGCAATTTACACCATTGTATTAGACCTACTGGAAAACCCATTTTCGCCATAATGGGATACACGTATTCACATTCTATGCGGTCAAAGTCCTTTTCTTGATCGATACTCACTACACCGGCTTCGATGTCGTTGAAGTTGATGTAATCGTTACAATCTCTCAAAATCATCAAATTATCGTGGATCTTTCTGCCTGGGACCCCATAGGTCTGATTTTCACAGACAATGGTGGGCATAATTGTTTTCAAACGATTAGTTATGACTTTTGAAATCAGCTTATAGTCAACAGTTAGAAGACTTATAGGCCGCCAATTTTTCAGGTCTTCTTTGCACCCTCTGTTCTTAAAAATTAATCTGACTTAAGGCTGTGTTCATTGTTCTAGACAAAGACATATTTCTTTTGCATTCCCTTATTAATTCGATTAACCCCCTTCGGAGAAACGAAGGGGAGTACGCGTGAGTACGTAATTACTCTTCTTTTTTTTTTAATTACAACAACATCTTTCAGTCAATTGCGCTGAATTTGTTTTGTGAACTATCACTGACCCTTGCTAAAAAGAGTGGCTAAACAGTTCTTACCCTAGAGTTCATCACCGGGTAGGCCAACCCTTACAAATAATGGTCTCTGCCAACAGCCATTGACTTGTGCACAGAAACCTAATCCCATTATGCATAGCCCACTTGCTACCTCTATTATCAATAAACTGTCTTTCAGCTGTTTGTAGGCAATCCTGACCCAGAAATACCCTCGCGGTAATTATAGGTGGCCTGGTCTTTTTTTTTGTTTTCACCCTGTGGCTGTTATGTGTCAGTGCTTGTATTGCAGCGCAATACTGATTTCAATGTTTACATGGTTGCAATGGCTGTACTTCAAAAGAAAACCTGTCTGTCTATGGCTGTTTGGTGTATGGATTGTAGTGGATGTGGGAGTGTTGCCTTGGGGTGGTGGGGGGTGGCGGTATAATAGTTGTGGTTTACCCTTGTAGTGTTGTAAACAGCTGTGTGGACTAATCAAACAGTAAATAGACACCTGCTGAGTGGTTTGGGGATGGCAGTTCGCATAGGGCTGGGGGCGCGGATTTCGACATGTACTATTTTTGGCAAATCAGTGGTGAACCAATGTGTAAATTGCCAGAATGTTCAAATCTTTGGTGTGTGTGTCCAGGGAACTTCTATTCATCTGTTCAGACCATTAGAAAAAGATTTGTGCCCCCAAACACAGTTATTTACCCCCCAACATAAAACGCCTTCCGCGTGCGCCCCTTCGTGCATCCGTGTAATTTTTTTTAATCGGTGCCTCCGAGCGCCGGTAGGGATCAATCCCGATAAATCGCGGCTCCTGAATGCCTGGTATTCGCTGAGTAACTTTTTGTATATTTTTTAAAAAATTTATTATTTTATTTTTTTTAAATGTATTTATTTAGTTATTTATTTAACAATGTTTTGCACATAAAATCTCTTAAAACACAGACAACCCAGGGACTACACAGCATAAACCCCCACAACGTCACCGAATTATTTGCTTGCCTCATACTCATTGTCGAAAAGTGGGGAGGGGAGGAGCTAATGATACTGGAATTTGTTTGTTCCCTGCAAAACGGCCAATGAAATGCAGCCACCCCTAGTATCTTTGCATCACTGTGAGAGAAAGTACACTGGCAAAATTACATGTAAATTTACAGGAAAAAGTAGGCAAATCATATCTCCATCTTCAATGTATTGCACTAAGTGTTCAAGTCACTGATAGCTCAGTCGGTAGAGCGACTGACTGTGAAACCAACGGTCACCAGTTCAACTCCCCCCGAAGACAGTTTTTTTTCCCCCAATTTATCCATTAATACTTTAACACATTTAAATTGCATTCAAAACTACCAACGTACTCGTAGCACGATCCGATAGTGCGCTGGTACTGTCCCCTCAGACCACCGGGGTCTGGGTTCGATTATCGTCTGCGCCCGATTTAGGAACTTGGCTTTTTAGCTGGAACTGGCACCGGTAATGCTTGGGAGCTGCCTTGTTTCTCCCCTAAAGGTGCAGGGCCTTCTTGGCTAGGAATCGGGGCAGGGAAGGATATATATCGGTGAGCCGGAACGCCAGACCAGAAGGGTCCTAATGGAAGCCGGTGAAGGGACCCTGTACGACTTTAAAGCCTATGCCTTTAAAGCGCCGGTAGGGATCAATCCCGATAAATCGCGGCTCCTGAATGCCTGGTATTCGCTGAGTAACTTTTTGTATATTTTTGTTTTAATTATTATTATTATTTTTATTTTTTATTTATTTAGTTATTTATTTAACAATGTTTTGCACATAAAATCTCTTAAAACACAGACAACCCAGGGACTACACAGCATAAACCCCCACAACGTCACCGAATTATTTGCTTGCCTCATACTCATTATCAAATTTATTGAGAAAGTGTTAAATCATACTGGAATTTGTTTGTGAAGTATGTACACTATAGAGTCGTATTTAAATACAAGGTTGGGGATGGTTATCTCCAGAAAATGGCCACTGAAATGCACCCAGCCCGTGGACCTTTGCAGCGATGTGAGATAAAGTATGTTTTGTATAATACATTGGCTTTGAATAGCCCCGTACATTCTGTACATTGCTTGGCGGGATTTGAACAGCAAACATTTAATATAGCGTGAACATTTGCTGCGTGGTAGGTCTGCCAGTTTTTGAGATACAGTCACAAGCGTGGGGTCAACAGATAGCGTAGGTTTTCCCTCTTAGAAAACTCGTCATTTTAAGACGTTTAGGACTCTACATTCGAAAACGGCCGTCGAACACAAATACTACTCGTCATTTTCCGGCGTTGTATGCAATTCAAACGTATTATAAGAAATATTTTTGGGGAGATTGGGTCAAACGCGTTCCTTCCGTCAAATACCATAACAATTGTTATCATCTGCATCAAGTTTTCTGAATACTAATTCATGCAAAGTTTGACCGACATTTAAACCCTCAAAAGCTATCTTTAGTACAATTTCGGCTAAATAAACTAACTTATTTCGTCCTTTGAGGGCGCTATGTCAGATTAACGGTTACGTTGTAGGTATAGGAAAGAGATTTTCCACGTGAGGGTGCACCCAACTGAAGTGAGAAAAAAGTCATACGCCGAGCTGTTTATCATAAAGTGTATGCCCTCAAATATTTCTGAAAAACAAAGAATTGAGGCCCATGCATTTGGTGGATTGTGTAAAAGTGGTCCAATATCATAACCTGGGGTCGATGACTTCCAACTGTGCGTATTTTCGATACACTAGGCCCTGAAAAAGTGGCCCTAATTTGATTTCAAGCGCAAGGCCTTTTTCCAAAATGGCTCACGCTTCGTTTGTTAATAGATTTAACGGCGACCTGAATTGCGTTAAACGCATTGCATGACATAGGCCTATTATTGCAGCCTGTGTATATATAAGCGTATGACGCGCTGGTTTAAAACAGTGTCGAAAAGTGGGGAGGGGAGGAGCTAATGATACTGGAATTCGTTTTTTCCTGCAAACGGCCAATGAAATGCAGCCACCCCTAGTATCGTTGCATCACTGTGAGAGAAAGTACACTGTCAAAATTATATGTAAATTTACAGGAAAAGTAGGCAAATCATATCTCCATCTTCAATGTATTGCACTAAGTGTTCAAGTCACTGATAGCTCAGTCGGTAGAGCGACTGACTGTGAAGCCAACGGTCACCAGTTCAACTCCCACCGAAGACAGTTTTTTCCCAATTTATCCATTAATACTTTAACACATTTAAATTGCATTCAAAACTACCAACGTACTCGTAGCACGATCCGATAGTGCGCTGGTACTGTCCCCTCAGACCACCGGCGTCTGGGTTCGATTACCGTCTGCGCCCGATTTAGGAACTTGGCTTTTTCGCTAGAACTGGCACCGGTAATGCTTGGGAGCTGCCTTGTTTCTCCCCTAAAGGTGCAGGGCCTTCTTGGCTAGGAATCGGGGCAGGGAAGGATATATATCGGTGAGCCGGAACGCCAGACCAGAAGGGTCCTAATGGAAGCCGGTGAAGGGACCCTGTACGACTTTAAAGCCTATGCCTTTAAAGCGCCGGTAGGGATCAATCCCGATAAATCGCGGCTCCTGAATGCCTGGTATTCGATGAGTAACTTTTTGTATATTTTTGTTTTAATTATTATTATTATTTTTATTTTTTATTTATTTAGTTATTTATTTAACAATGTTTTGCACATAAAATCTCTTAAAACACAGACAACCCAGGGACTACACAGCATAAACCCCCACAACGTCACCGAATTATTTGCTTGCCTCATACTCATTATCAAATTTATTGAGAAAGTGTTAAATCATACTGGAATTTGTTTGTGAAGTATGTACACTATAGAGTCGTATTTAAATACAAGGTTGGGGATGGTTATCTCCAGAAAATGGCCACTGAAATGCACCCAGCCCGTGGACCTTTGCAGCGCTGTGAGATAAAGTATTTTTGGTATAATACATTGGCTTTGAATAGCCCGTACATTCTGTACATTGCTTGGCGGGATTTGAACAGCAAACATTTAATATAGCGTGAACATTTGCTGCGTGGTAGGTCTGCCAGTTTTTGAGATACAGTCACAAGCGTGGGGTCAACAGATAGCGTAGGTTTTCCCTCTTAGAAAACTCATCATTTTAAGACTTTTAGGCCTCTATATTCGAATTCGGCCGTCGAACACAGATACTACTCGTCATTTTCCGGCGCTGTATGCAATTCAAACGTTTTATAACAAATATTTTTGGGAGATTGGGTGCAAACGCGTTCCTTCCGTCAAATACCATAACAATTGTTATCATCTGCATCAAGTTTTCTGAATACTAATTCATGCAAAGTTTGACCGACATTTAAACCCTCAAAAGCTATCTTTAGTACAATTTCGGCTAAATAAACTAACTTATTTCGTCCTTTGAGGGCGCTATGTCAGATTAACGGTTATGTTGTAGGTATACAAGTGATCTCAGATGTAGTAATGCCACGTGCTCTATGGTCAAGTATGCAGATGACACATCGATAACAGGATTCATTACTTATGAGGATGAGACCGGGTATAGAGATGAAATTACCAAGTTTGTTCATTGGTGCAGAGAAAATTTTCTGGTTTTAAATGCACAAAAAACTAAGGAAATTGTGTTTGATTTTCGAAAAAACCGGAAGGAGATCGATCCTGTTAACATAAATGGTGTTGATATTGAAATTGTCACTGAATATAAGTACCTTGGGACTTATATTGATAGCCATCTAAACTGGAATGTTAATACTCAAAAATTGTGTTCTAAGGCTAATCAGCGTATTTATTTTCTGAGGAAACTCAAGTTATTTAATATTGACCGGGATATAATCATGATGTTCTACCAAAGTGTCATACAATCTGTTATTACGTTCTCTTCCATTGCATGGGTAAATGGTCTGTCTATGCGTAATCTAAATAAAATCAACAGAATCACTAAATCCGCAAGTAAGATCATCGGTACTACTGTAAAAAACTTGGGTTCAATCTACGAGGCAGCTCTAACGACTAAACTAAAAACAATACAACTTGATAATACCCATCCACTTCATTCACTTTTAGTTTTTAATAAGTCCGGCAGATTACGTCAACTCAAATCCAACACAAATCGTCATCGCCTCTCTTTCGTACCCAGTGCAATTTCATATTTTAACAACAGTTTTATTAGATGACTTGTTTTTGGTTTTGTTGTTTTAAGGCTTACTGTTTTTGAGGTTCAGGTTTTCTTTTTCTTTTTCTACCTTTCTAGCCCCCTTTCCAATTATGTCCCCCTTGGCCTTCCCCTGTTCCCATGTATTGTTTTCCCTTCCCTTCCCTTTCCCTTTCCTCCTTTCCCACCTTTTCCTGTCCCTTCCCAGTTTCTTTATATTTTTATTTACTGTATTTTGTATTTTGTAAAATAACAAATACAATATGTATAATATGGAATAATTTTTAATAATTACAATTTTTTAATTTTTTAATGTAATTGTGTGTATTAATTTTTTTTATATGTGCAAACTGAGGAAATGATTTTCATGCTGGCATGACGAATAAATGAATTGAATTGAATTGAATTGAATAGGAAGGAGATTTTCCACGTGAGGGTGCACCCAACTAAAGTGAGAAAAAAGTCATACGCCGAGCTGTTTATCATAAAGTGTATGCTCTCAAATATTTCTGAAAAACAAAGAATTGAGGCCCATGCATTTGGTGGATTGTGTAAAAGTGGTCCAATATCATAACCTGGGGTCGATGACTTCCAACTGTGCGTATTTTCGATACACTAGGCCCTGAAAAAGTGGCCCTAATTTGATTTCAAGCGCAAGGCCTTTTTCCAAAATGGGTCACGCTTCGTTTGTTGTGAGAATTTAACGGCGACCTGAATTGCGTTAAACGCGTTGCATGACATAGGCCTATTATTGCAGCCTGTGTATATATAAGCGTATGACGCGCTGGTTTAAAACAGTGTCGAAAAGTGGGGAGGGGAGGAGCTAATGATACTGGAATTTGTTTGTTCCCTGCAAAACGGCCAATGAAATGCAGCCACCCTAGTATCTTTGCATCACTGTGAGAGAAAGTACACTGGCAAAATTACATGTAAATTTACAGGAAAAAGTAGGCAAATCATATCTCCATCTTCAGTGTATTGCACTAAGTGTTCAAGTCACTGATAGCTCAGTCGGTAGAGCGACTGACTGTGAAGCCAACGGTCACCAGTTCAACTCCCACCGAAGACAGTTTTGTTTACCCAATTTATCCATTAATACTTTAACACATTTAAATTGCATTCAAAAACTACCAACGTACTCGTAGCACGATCCGATAGTGCGCTGGTACTGTCCCCTCAGACCACCGGGGTCTGGGTTCGATTACCGTCTGCGCCCGATTTAGGAACTTGGCTTTTTCGCTGGAACTGGCACCGGTAATGCTTGGGAGCTGCCTTGTTTCTCCCCTAAAGGTGCAGGGCCTTCTTGGCTAGGAATCGGGGCAGGGAAGGATATATATCGGTGAGCCGGAACGCCAGACCAGAAGGGTCCTAATGGAAGCCGGTGAAGGGACCCTGTACGACTTTAAAGCCTATGCCTTTAAAGCGCCGGTAGGGATCAATCCCGATAAATCGTGTCTCCTGAATGCCTGGTATTCGCTGAGTAACTTTTTGTATATTTTTGTTTTAATTATTATTATTATTTTTATTTTTTATTTATTTAGTTATTTATTTAACAATGTTTTGCACATAAAATCTCTTAAAACACAGACAACCCAGGGACTACACAGCATAAACCCCCACAACGTCACCGAATTATTTGCTTGCCTCATACTCATTATCAAATTTATTGAGAAAGTGTTAAATCATACTGGAATTTGTTTGTGAAGTATGTACACTATAGAGTCGTATTTAAATAGAAGGTTGGGGATGGTTATCTCCAGAAAATGGCCACTGAAATGTACCCAGCCCGTGGACCTTTGCAGCGCTGTGAGATAAAGTATTTGTTGTACAATACATTGGCTTTGAATAGCCCTGTACATTCTGTACATTGCTTGGCGGGATTTGAACAGCAAACATTTAATATAGCGTGAACATTTGCTGGGTGGTAGGTCTGCCAGTTTTTGAGATACAGTCACAAGCGTGGGGTCAACAGATAGCGTAGGTTTTCCCTCTTAGAAAACTCATCATTTTAAGACTTTTAGGCCTCTACATTCGAAAACGGCCGTCGAACACAGATACTACTCGTCATTTTCCGGCGCTGTATGCAATTCAAACGTATTATAACAAATATTTTTTGGGAGATTGGGTGCAAGCGCGTTCCTTCCGTCAAATAGCATAAGAGTTGTTATCAACTGCATAAAGTTTTCTGAATACTAATTCATGCAAAGTTTGACCGACATTTAAACCCTCAAAAGCTATCTTTAGTACAATTTCGTCTAAATAAACTAACTTATTTCGTCCTTTGAGGGCGCTATGTCAGATTAACGGTTACGTTGTAGGTATAGGAAAGAGATTTTCCACGTGAGGGTGCACCCAACTGAAGTGAGAAAAAAGTCATACGCCGAGCTGTTTATCATAAAGTGTATGCCCTCAAATATTTCTGAAAAACAAAGAATTGAGGCCCATGCATTTGGTGGATTGTGTAAAAGTGGTCCAATATCATAACCTGGGGTCGATAATAATAATAATAATAATAATGTATAGATTTATATAGCGCACGTATCCACCAACTAAGTGGCGCTCAAGGCGCATTATATTATTATCCCTGCTCATAAGGCTCATAAGGCTCATAAATCATTCCTGAAACCATCTCAGCTCCCTGGGGAGTATACAGCTCAATTGCTGCCATTTCTAGCGCATAGAGAGCAAACCATCTCTGCCTTCACAGGTACCCATTTAACCCCTGGGTGGAGAGAAGCAATTATGGTTAAGTGTCTTGCTCAAGGACACAGGTGTCACGGCTGGGGCTCGAACCCACACTCTGCTGCTGGCAACACCAGAACTTGAGTTCAGTGCGCTAGACCGCTCGGCCACGACAATCCACTTTACGTGCATTATACAACTGTGCGTATTTTCGATACACTAGGCCCTGAAAAAGTGGCCCTAATTTGATTTCAAGCGTAAGGCCTTTTTCCAAAATGGCTCACGCTTCGTTTGTTGTGAGAATTTAACGGCGACCTGAATTGCGTTAAAGGCAATGCATGACATAGGCCTATTATTGCAGCCTGTGTATATATACGCGTATGACGCGCTGGTTTAACACTTCGGCTCAATTGATATTCATTTATACGCGGCCTCAGCACCTATACTACACCGTGTAGTAGGTTGTAAATCGTTAATTACATTGGTAAATGAACTGATTTTCCCAATTTTATTAATTTTATCTTGTTTCAGAGGGTCTAGAAATGTTTTCTATCAAAAAAAAAAAAAATTGTAAATTTTTATGTTTTTCTTAGAAAGATAATTACTAATTAATACTAAAAAATCTCATTTTCCCCCAAAAAACAAAAAAAAAACTCATTTTTAAACACAAAACCTGTACTTTTTTTACTCAATAGTAGTCCAGTCTACTATATACACATGCTGCAATATATACAAACCCATTGCCCATTCATAAAAAGCCACCTGCTATCGATCGATCACTCAGATACCGCCATCCGACCCCCAAAGAGCCATCCCCAATATCAGCCAACCCCCCAACATAGACGTATTTTATTGGTCGAAATACATCAGGCCTGTCAAATGCCATCACAGAGCCATTTGATATGTCTCCCAGACCGCTGCAGGCATGTTATCTGATGGTAATCAGCCGGTGTGTTTACGACCTTGGTGACCCCCAACGCTAAGGCAGTTTGTACACAAATCCCATAGGGACCTCTCAGGAATGGCACTTGCGGCTGGCTTAAAGGGGTGAACGACTTTCCCGAATACTTTAAGATTCTAACACATTATGTCTAATGGTGATCCAAAGGAACTTGCGAAGAATTGAAAATTTTCACCCTTTAATTAAAAAATACTTACACGAATAAAGGAGTGCTACTGCACCGTGTAGTATGGGTGTTCTCACGCAGGGTTAAAACAGTGTCGAAAAGTGGGGAGGGGAGGAGCTAATGATACTGGAATTTGTTTGTTCCCTGCAAAACGGCCAATGAAATGCAGCCACCCCTAGTATCTTTGCATCACTGTGAGAGAAAGTACACTGGCAAAATTACATGTAAATTTACAGGAAAAAGTAGGCAAATCATATCTCCATCTTCAATGTATTGCACTAAGTGTTCAAGTCACTGATAGCTCAGTCGGTAGAGCGACTGACTGTGAAGCCAACGGTCACCAGTTCAACTCCCACCGAAGACAGTTTTGTTTACCCAATTTATCCATTAATACTTTAACACATTTAAATTGCATTCAAAAACTACCAACGTACTCGTAGCACGATCCGATAGTGCGCTGGTACTGTCCCCTCAGACCACCGGGTTCTGGGTTCGATTACCCTCTGCGCCCGATTTAGGAACTTGGCTTTTTCGCTGGAACTGGCACCGGTAATGCTTGGGAGCTGCCTTGTTTCTCCCCTAAAGGTGCAGGGCCTTCTTGGCTAGGAATCGGGGCAGGGAAGGATATATATCGGTGAGCCGGAACGCCAGACCTGAAGGGTCCTAATGGAAGCCGGTGAAGGGACCCTGTACGACTTTAAAGCCTATGCCTTTAAATCTCGTTTCAGAATATTCCAAAAGTTCGGGAAAATTCAACCGTCAGTCCGTCAATGCCAGGGGATTTATCAGTTTTCATTTGATAAAGCGCGTGTCTGAGCTCATTCTCATCAATATCTTTTTCTAAATCGTAAACAATATCTTCATGAAAGGACTCCGTGTTAATTCCATTCAGAATTTGATGTAATTGTTTTTCACTGATCCCTTCAGAAGTGTACAAATCTTTATAAAACTCATTAACGCATTTAAGCATCGAGCTAGGATGATCAACATAATTACCAGCTTTGTCTTGTAATTTTATCATTCTGTTATCATGGTGCATTTGTTGATTTTCCAGGTTAAGAAAAAAATAATAGCTTTTTCATCTTCAGTTTTATTGATGTTGCGAACACGTATTTTTGCTTTTTCCCATTCTCTCATTTCATTTTGTTTCAGATTGAATTCAGTTTTATTAAGTTCGTCTTTATTTATATTAGCTGGGTTCTTGATCAAATTATCATAGCGTTTCTGTAAACGTTAGCTTTTCCGTTTAGCAATAAGGGATTTTTTACGACCATTATCTTTGATAATTTCTTTGAGCTTGCATTTTCCCATTTCCCACCAAGTAAAACATTTTCATAATCATGTTTTTTTTTCCAGAAACTCCCAAAATTTTGAATTCTATAAGCGCAGTCTTTGTCTTTAATAAGTTCGTTGTTGCAAATCCAACGACCTGGGCCGTGGGGGTTGTCAAACTCGTTTAGTCTTAAGGTGATGACCTGGTGGTCGGTTAATCCTGTTGAATTATTGTGAACCTCCACAATTTTGTTATTGAGCCCTTTCTGCAGGCGAGTGTAACCAGGTTTTTCAGGGTAAACAGTGCGCCATATATCAATGAGATATTTTTCTTGAATAATAGCCTTCATGACGTTTTTGCTTGTGTCTTTTATGTCTTTGTTATCGATGTCACAATTAAAGTCACCTCCAACAATCCATTGTTGATTGTTAGTGATATGATTAAATATTTTCTTGGAATATCCAACTCTAGGATAAACGGCATTCGGCGCATAAACAGCAGCAAGGGATATACTCTCGTTATTCCAAGTGGTTTCACCTTTGATCCATCTACCATCTTGATCACTTTCAATATTTGTCAAATGTAGGCCACATTTATTGGAAATTAGGAGTGCAACTCCTTTGGACATCTGACTACCATGACTAAAATGCATCTCCCCCCTGCCACTGTCTGCGCCAAAGACGTTCATCTTCGCATTCACTATGAGTTTCCTGCATAAATACTATGTTAAGTTTACTACGCACTATGTAATCAAATATTATTTCCCTTTTTAGATTATCCCTCAACCCGTTGACATTAAAGGTCCTATGAATTACAAATTGTTTCCATTGTAAACTATAAAATATGTACACATTAACCTATAAATGCAATTTTAAAAAAATGTATTGGAGATTTACATCGCAAAAAAATATTTAAAAATTAAAATTTGGGATGAACGCGCGCCCCTAAAAGGGGACAAATTTGTGACGAAGACCTAGGAACATGCTGTTTGTTGGCGCGCATCGATCGATACATATGAATGATACAACCTGCAAACTTATGTTACTGTTTTTGTTGTTATGCCGCCAAGGTGTATTGTTGCTGATTACAGCAACACTTCTTAAGAATGGCGTCAGTCTGCACAGATTCCTATCAGATCCAAAATATCAACAAATTTGTTTGGACGGCTGCAGTGAAGCTTACCAGAACATAATGGTCAGGAATGTGCATTGTCAATGTCCTTTGTCATTCGGTGCCTAGGTCTACGTCATGAAATGCGATATCAAAAGGGACAACACACATTTTGGGACAAATTAAATTGTTATAACTCATGACAAACTTATAAAAATAGTAAGTATTATGTTTTATTAATACAAAACCATATATTAGCCCCAAAAATGTAGTGTAAAAATTACCATTTCATAGGACCTTTAATTGAGGCTACTGTGGGCACACTAAGGAAACTCATAATGAAATAAAGGCCCGTCATTGGATAGAACATGAAAAACAATCATACTCGCTGATAATCCGAAAAAAAAACTTATGTATTTCTAGTTCCTCTTCCTCGTCCTCTTGATGAATCGGAATCGTTGTACACCTTTCCTGCTATACGGAACGAATTGTTCAGAATTTGGGTCTTGACTTATGTCCTCCTGTTCGCTCATAGCTTCATCTTTGTCGATGTTTTCTTGTTCCATGTTATCTATGCTCTCTCTCACTAATTTTCGGTCTTCAATTGGATCGTGGTCTTCTTCATCTGCCTTTCGTTTTAGGTTTTCCTTGACAGCTTCGTCCCAGAATGTCGGTTGTTTGGCCTTGTCCGATTGTTCTTTTGGGTTTAAGCGTCTGTGCTGGTTGGTGTTCTTTTCTCGAGATGATTTTTTTCCTTGTTTCTCTGCGTGTTTCTGTTTGTCAGCTAGTTGTTTATTATGCTTAGCTGTAGTCTGGTAAAACTTGTAGCTTTGCATGGTGAGGATGATAAGTAAGACTAATTGCGGTGACACCATGTGGAATCTCAATTGAGTAGTAATTAGTTCTTTTCAGAACTAATTACTACTCAATTGAGATTCCATATGGTGTCACCGCAATTAGTCTTACTTAGCTGTAGTCTGTTTCCCTAGCTTGCTGATCTCCTTTCGGGTTTTCTGGTTTGTTTCCTGCCTGTTTGTCATGTGTTGTTTCTTTATGTTCACTCTGCTTCTCTCTCCTCCTGGGTTCCTTCGTTGGCGCAGTGATCTGTATTTTGTCAGTTTTTGGCGGTTGAGTCTCCTCGTTATGACAAGGTAACTGTACAGTAGCTGAGACTATGTCTTTAGCTCTTTCCCATTCCTCCCTTTCTTCTATGTCGCTGTGTCCGTCTGTATCTTCAATCTTTTCTCGCTCGTTGTCGGAAATCTCGCTTTCTACCTCATCGATATTTCCATCCTCTTCGTGGGCAACTGGAGTTGATGTCTCTTTGCATTTCATGCCATTCAGCCACATATGAAGCATCTTCCTTGCATTTGACAGTCTCTAGCAAAATGACCGGGTTTATTGCAGATTTTGCACGTTTTCTGTTGTCCCCTGTGCCTCACTGATAGGTTAAATCCACCAACTCAGACGTAACTTGGTATCAGCTGCTTGATATTCTTTATCATAACACTCCTCACCCCTCTCTCGACTTCCTTATCAAAATCGTGGTATTGCCGCCTTACATTAGCTACAATTCCGTATGGGTTGATCATGAGTGCATTGACGACATCGTCTCCCATTTCAAATGGCGCCTTGACATACACAACCACTGAGTTCTGGATTTGTGCGTTCCCTCTGAATCAAGAGTCCCTTTAGAAACATGCCTTGGAGGGCTATTCTCTCGCAGTGTTTCTCGTTGTCGAAGGTGACATTGTACCAATTGTTCTCCAGTGAGGCGATACATTTGATTGTTCTGGCGTTGTCCAGCTCTTTGTTGATGGCTTGGTAGACTTCCTCTGGTGTAACTTCTCGTATATGTCGTGTGTTGAACCGTACGGTGTTGGGTCTCTTCAAGGTAACCCGTTCGGTTGCCTTGCGGTAACCCGTTCGGTTGCCTTGCGGGCATACATAGCTCACCAAGGTGGCGCCGGTGATATCCTCCGAAACGAAACTTGATTGTCGAAGGCGGGCCAAAAGGCCCGAGCAGTCCTTGTTAGCACACACAAAATATTAATTAGTCCTGTCCCCCACGATCAGTTTTAATTTTGCCGTTCCAATAAAATCACCAAATAATATCTTCAATTTGTTGGATCAGATCATTCGGACAAGGTTAAAATAGATCCTAAATAGGATAAACCTGCACAATCATAGTGTTAACTGTCGAGTTGTACCCCCAGTTCTTTTCAGAACTAATTACTACTCAATTGAGATTCTACATGGTGTCACCGCAATTAGTCTTACTTATCATCCTCACCATGCAAAGCTACAAGTTTTACCCATAGTGTTAACAATGATAGATTTGCCTTTAAGAGTCAGATTACGTTCTTTCCAACATCTGTTCATGGTGTGTTTCATTTTGTTTATCCTGGGATTCCAGTTATCTTTAAGGGAAACATTGTTACCAAAATACACCCCTAATATTTTAAGTTTGTCCGAAACCCAGTTGTAGCCACAAGGGGAATCTGTTCTGGTCTTCCATTTGCCTAACCATAAAACGGTAGTTTTATCGTGGTTGATTCTGGAGCCTGAACCTCCACAGTGAACAATAAAAATATCTTTAAGAACATCAAAATCTTGGTTATTACGAATGAAAACAGTAATGTCATCAGCATGCTGAACGACTTTAAATATTTCGTCGTCTTCAGGAAGCTTAATTCTTTCTATATTAGGAATATTAATAATCAATTTAGACATTCCTTCTGCACATATGGCAAACAATAGTGGGGGACAATGGACAACCTTGCCTGATTCCTCTTTTTATGGTGATAGGAGAACCTATAAAATTGTGGACAATAAACTGACTTAAAGGACCTGAATAAAGCAATTTGCACCATTGAATCAAAGCTGCCGGAATACCCATCTTCCCCATAATTGAGTACATATAAATCCATTCGATACGATCAAAAGCTTTCTCTTGATCTATACTCATGACTCTGCCTTCAAAATTGTTGAAGTTTATGTAATCTATGCCGTCTCTTAAAATGGTTAAATTATCATGGATATTTCTTTCAGGAACTCCACAGGTTTGATTTTCTCCAATGATATCAGGCACGATAATTTTAAGTCTATTGGTAATGACTTTCGAAATAAGTTTATAATCTACTGTTAGTAAACTGATTGGACGCCAGTTTCTTAGGTATTCTTTACAACCTTTGTTTTTATAAATTAATCTAATTAAGGCAATATTCATAGAATTGGGTAAGTGCATACAATTATTACATTCCTTTAAGGCATCGACTAACTCGTATTTCAGGGTATATCAATACAGTGGCGTAGCTGGCTATGTTCGCCAGGGGGGGCGAATCGGATCCCAGGGGGCCCACCTTATGTAAAAGCGGCCCTGTATACACGGCCGGATTTATAAGGGGGCAAATGGGGCAATTGCCCCGGGCCCCCCTGCCAGAGGGCCCCCAGACTAAGGACTTCCTTTATATAAAAAATGTAATAATTATAAAATTAGTTTTATATTTTTTTCGAAGAAATGCGGTTTATCATTCATTTTAGTTCATTTTTTATTTCTCATGTAATTTAATTTCTATGTCGAGGGGCCCCTCAAGGTCTAAATCCGGCCCTGCCTGTATAGTCCTGCTTGCTGCTGGGCCCGTCAGTCAGTCCCATAAGCATGTGAAAAAAATTCGCATGTGTTAGGGGGGCCCACTTATTCTGGAACTGGAGCCAGGGGTGCGGCCGCCCCCCTGCCCCCCGCTAGCTACGCCACTGTATCAATAGGTACAGTAAGGCCGTCTATGTCTGGGGATTTGTCAGTTTTCATTTGATACAAGGCTTGTCTGAGCTCAACTTCATCAATATCTTTAACAATTTGAAGATTTTTGACTTTATTATCGCCAAAAAATCGTATTAATTTCGTTAAGGATCGTTTGAATCTGATCATCATTTATATTATCAGAGGTATATAATTCTTCATAAAAACTGTTAATGCATTGAATCATAGGTTTGGATTGATCAATATAATTACCATGAATATCTTGTATTTTTTGTAATCTGTTATGATTTGTTTGTTGATTTTCCAGGTTCAGGAAGAACTTACTGTTTTTCTCACCATCATTTTTATTAATATTGTGAACACAGATTTTGGCTTTCTTCCATTCATTTATCTCAAATTGTTTAAGTTTCATTTCAATTTATTTAAGATTATAGAGATTATTATCAGGGTTATTAATCGAATCATCGTAACATTTTTGAAGAAATTTTCTGTTATGTTTCTCAAAATGTGATTTTTCTCTCCCCTAGTCTCTATTAAATGATTTCTTTAAGTTTGTATTTTCCCATTTCCCACCAGGAAAGGAGAGAGTCGTGATCTCTTTTTCTGGTTTGCCAAAAGGTCCAAAAGGTTTCTATTCTATATGAACAATTAGTATCATCAAGAAGGCTATTGTTGCAAATCCAGCGCCCAGGTCCATGGAAATTGTCAACATTTGACAACAACTGCTTGATGATCGGTGAGACCAGTGGCATTATTATATTTTGTCTTTAATTTGATCACACATGGTAGGAGACATAATAATATAGGCCTAGTCAATTCTACTAGGTTGTTTAGTCCCATGATGAAAATGTGTATATCCAGGATTGTTGGGGTATAGTTTGTGCCAAATATCTGAAAGATTTTTTTCTTGTAGAAGGTTAGAGAAAGTAACTTGACTTGTATCCTTTGTGTGTTTGTTGTCGCTGTTGCAATTGAAATCCCCTCCAATAATCCATTGATAGTTTTCATTAATACGTTTCGACATATCATTAAAAAATCTAACTCTGGGGTAAACTGCATTGGGGCGTAAACAGAAGCAAGTGAAACATTTTTTCATTCCACATAATATCCCCATAAATCCATCTACCTTCATGGTCTTTGGTAATATTAGTCAAAAGTAATCCACGTTTGTTAGAAATGAAAATAGCTATTCCTTTAGAATGGCGGGTATCATGACTAAAACGAATTTCTCTTGTTTACGCCACAAAAAATCGTCTTCCTCCTCACTATGAGTTTCTTGGATGAGAGCAATGTTTTTCGTTTGAAATTATCTCTCATCCATTCGCATTGATTGTCGCTATTGTAAGCGTGTTAATTAAGAAAAAAACATAGTGAAGATGAAATGTAAACCGTTCATAAAAGTCAGAGAGGGAGAAACAAATCAAAATCAAATGCTTTATGCAGATGTATTTCTGCCGCGTCCTCTTCCTTTTTGACTGGTTGTTTGGCTAGCCTGTTGAGAAATGGATGTCGTTGTTGCGTGGCTATTGCCCCTGTTCCGCGTTTTTACGGAGGCGCTGGGCTCCTCTGCGACATTGGACACCTATATATGAACTACTTTTACATGCAAGTTCTACAGAGAAGATGCGTAGGTAATAAACGGTTACTCCAAACAGTGGTTGCAAAATGAGCCGAGTTCTTAGATTTTTGCCGCTCGGTGCAACAAACATTTCATAAAAAAAGAACTCACCGTGACGTCCATAAACAAACCCGTGGTTTATAAAGGCCTACAGCCCCATCCAAGAGCTGAGAATGAACGGGCCATTGATCGATTGCGCACGCACAGTTCAATGGTCATCATCCACGCTTTTATCCTGGTATCCGACATCTGCCGAATGTGAACAACCTCACAATGTATACCAGAGCGGTTATTCCAGGAGGCCATGAGAGGTACCACGTGATCCTGGGACTACCCTTGGGTAAGTTTAAGGCCCACGCCACAACCAGAAGCACAACGCACGAAAAAAAGACCACACACACGATTTTGAACTGTTTTTTAGCTCTTCACGGTACCGTAACTTCGTTGATATCACCGTATAGGACATGAAATTTTGAGACAATTTATCACTCTGGCGATATTTTAACTAAAAAGAACGATATAAATATGATATCGGCTATATTTTTGGAATATCGTCAATATGACGATATTTCAGTATCTTCAAACTATAACCGATTTAGCCGATATTTCTTTGAATATCGTATCGTCAGGATATTATCGTGTTATCGTCCACCCCTAGTACATGCTCTATACTGCAGCCAGGTAGTACAATGTACATATCATTAGCTGCAGCATGGACAAGACTGATTTAACATCTTGCATAGGTTACTGCGTACTCAACATGCATTTACATGTAACATAAATAAAAGTGGTACCATAAAAAAGGCCTTGTGATTGATTAATTAATGAGACAAATACATTATGATTTTTTTTTTTTTTTGACCAAAACATTTTATGGCTCTGGAATTTCAAATGAGTTGTACAACAAAATGTGGTAAGACAGCATATGCTGTATGTATTACGAATACAAATACATCGAGTATACTGTAGGTGGATTGCAGTGAATACGTTTGTTGACTGAGTCATTCGTCACCCATTTCTCTGTTGACCGACCTGTCCATTGAACTAACCATAATTTTTGTTTTTGCTTAATTTTTGTCTTAATCTTTTTAGATTACACAAAGAGAATCATCTTGAAATTTGAACTTCTTTGTCAGCAGTGTGACAAGACATCAAAACTACTCATGGGATTTGACACTGAATTGTCACTGTTTATTTCATGTGATACTATTAAAACCCTTTCCTTACCATAGGCGACTTTAATCGACCAAGCTTTCACACAAAAAAGCAATGAAGCCTGAGCACAAAGGCCATTTGTTATAAAGCTGTAGTTTTGTCCATGTTCACCCTCCATACCCAAGCTTACAATGGTTGGAAAGAGCAAGATCGGATCTTTCCATTGATGGTGAAATAAAATAAGGTTGCTATTATGCAATCCCTTCAAACTGGAGTGGAAAGATCCGAAATGCCAAACACCTACGGAGCGTCATGTGTTTGTGTACAAAAAAGTGTTTGAGTTTACAGATCACACCGAGGAAACAAAGACCGAGAACTTGGACATTCATTGACCGATCTTAACGTTTTTTGGATTTTATGAAAGGGAATTCAATAAGTAAGATATTTGTTATTATTTATTTTGCTATAAAACTATATCTTCAAGGTGATAATAGAGTTTGTATAATTGGCCTTTGAACACAAGCTTTCTGTTGTGTAAGAATGTGTGCTTCACGCTTGAGTGGTCAAACAATGCGGTCACCAGCGGTTGTTTATGTCAAAACAATTCGGTACTGAGAGGGTTAATAATCATTCCTCAATAAGGTAGTACAGATTGTTACGGTTACAGTTTGTGCCCCTTTAGTTGTTTCCAGCTCATGTTCACTGAGCCGTTAATCCTTTCTTAACTTTCTCGACCAATGTCTTGGTAACGGCTCGCATCTATAGTTTTTACAGTTCTTATTGTTAGCAAGTGGTCCCGCTTGGGTGAATACTGATGTGGGTATAAAATGACAATGTCCCCCCTCGCCGATGTTAAGGTCTAACTATGTGTTAAGTTTTAAGGTTCTGTACCACAATATTGCTTAAAATGTTTAGGCCTTAATCTTTTTAATTTATTTATTTGTTTATTTATTTTTGCTGTTTTTAGATATCAAAGACTAAAAATATAATGAAACACATCATTTAGTTATTATATAAATTAAAATGCACTGACCATTTAGAAATTTGCTAACCAGCTAACCAAAACCAATATTTAAAAATAAACACCCAACAATTTTGCAAAACTTTACCAACCATTTTGTTTTTCTAGACTTTTTTTTGCCACATTGGTTATCAAACAATCATTGTGAGAAATGTATTGATGCTTTTAATTAAATTTAATTAAGTTGATAAAATAATAAAAAGAACAGAAATCAAATACATGAGTTAAAAAGAAAATCTAGATCTCTTGCCTCAAAATCAAAATTAACTCCAGTGCCTGAAAACATTTTGTCAAGGGCGCATTGAAAACTGTTACCATGAAATTCTTTAAAAAATCCTCTGCGCATTGACGACTGTTAATTTGGCTGCATCAATCGCGAAATGATGTGAAACATCATATTTCACGATGAGGTAATTGAAGTCATGAATGCCAAAAAAACGATCTGTTATAATTCACTCTTAGATTTAGTGTTAGGTAACAAGTGTTACCAATTCCAAAACTGTGTACAAAAATGACAGCTCGAAATAAAGGACAACGATAGTGAAATTACTGGCGACGACAAAACGTAATGTATTACATTCTAATTAGAGAAGAAATTACCATGAGGTGAATGAAACTAAGGCAGAGTACGTGACGTAGATGGCTGTTGTACATATATGTCAGAGATACTGCAGTGTACAGTGAACTATGTAGCGAACCCAATTGTGTTAGATGGAGATTGAGGCATCGCCCCGCCGGATACTGTGATGCCACGTCGGAGCGGCAGGGAGTTGACGCTTCCAGGAAATGAGTTGTAAATGACACTGTGATTGGACGAAATAACCGCGCGCATTGACTATATATATATATATATATATATACAGTGCGTATCAAAAAAAAGGTAATCCGAATTCAGGGCGTTAATATGCCAAGGTTATTTAGTTTGACAATTTACATGTAGTGTACCAAAGAAGAGGAACTCCTCAGCTTTCCATTGATACCTGTATCGATCCATTGCTGTCACACATGGCCGAGTACATTGTTATTGAAAATGGCAAATTCAAATCGCATTTTTGCAAGTTTGGGTAATCAGTTCAAGGCAGTCTGAAATGGACGCATCACTTGACTGCCTCGATGATTATGTAAGATTTTTAAGCTGGTGCGGTAATCGTCTGTTACGACATCCTTTTCTTCAAGTTGGGTATTTAAGAAGGGCCTGGGTTTAGGGACAGGTAGTTGGAAAGATGGTACAACTAACGACTGAACAGCGAGTTTTCGTGATTACAACATTTCACCAAACTCACAGTTTGCAGCAAACTCGCGATGCTTTCAGGGAACGTTTCCCAGAACGGGAGCCCCCAGCAGCCAAAACCATCTGGGCGAATGTTAGAAAATATCAAGAGTATGGCACTAGCCTCAACCGCAACAAGGGGAATTCTGGCAGGAGGCGCACAGGGCGATCAGAAGGGAACATTTCAGCAGTAAGGCAGCAACTTTTGGAGCATCCTAGGGACACCAGCGCAAGGCGAAATGGGCTGAGATTGCCTTCGGCGACATTCAACAGAATCACGAGATTGGACCTCCACTAGCATCCATATCGGATTCACATCCGACATCAACTTACGCCAGGAGATTTTGCTAGAAGGTTGGCGTTTGCCAGATGGTTGATAGCCCGTACCGAGAGAGATGTCAATTTTCTGCGGAATCTCGTAATCGGCGACGAAGCTGCTTTCTCCATGAACGGCAAGGTCAATACGCATAATGTTCTTGAATATGCACAAGCAATACACACCCAAGAATTCAATTTTGAGGTTAACATGAGTCGACAAAAGTGGACTGTTTGGTTAGGACTTTGTGGAAGTGGTCAGCTGATCGGACCGTTTTTCTTTCAAAGGAATGTCAATGGTAACATGTATATGCAGATGCTCAATGATAACGTTTTACCGCAGCTGCAGGAACACTTTGAGCGACAGGTTCGTGGGGTCTTCAGACAACTCTGGTGGGCCCAAGATGGCGCCCCAGCACATCGCCTTATCGCTGTCCGAGATCGTCTGAGGGAAGTCTTTGGCGAACGAGTCATCGCCGTCAACCATGAGGTGGAATGGCCACCAAGATCACCTGACCTCACACCATGTGACTATTTCCTTTGGGGACATTTGAAGAACAAGGTGTTTGGAACTCCTCCCCGTGATCTTGATGAATTGCAGGGCCGTATTCGAAATGAAGTGGATGCTTTACGCAATAATCCGGCTATGGTGAGACGAGCAGTGCAGAACATGCTCCGTCGCTGTCAGCTTTGTGTCGAAAGGGGAGGTGGACATGTTGAAGGTGTGGGTGCATAAAAGGGCAATGTTAGAAGAGATTCTTCTTGAATAATGTCCAGTCATTCCTAAAGAAAATCTGGTTTATCATACTGACTTTCACTAATTATCCTGCCTTGCACTGATTACCCAAACTTGCAAAAATGCGATTTGAATTTGTCATTTTCAATAACAATGTACTCGGTCATGTGTGACAGCAATGGGTCAATAAAGGTATCAATGGAAAGCTGAGGAGTTCCTCTTCTTTGGTACACTACATGTAAATTGTCAAACTAAATAACCTTGGCATATTAACCCCCTGAATTCGGATTACCTTTTTTTTGATACGCACTGTATATATATATGTATATATATATATATATATATATATATATATATATACTAGTCAAACAAAGAAACGCAATTTTTTTTTCGAAGCCAATTTATACCAACAAAATTTGATTGCACCCCAGAAAAATTATGATGACATGAAAGTGTAAGTACTCAATAACTGGTGTGTCCACCTCTGGCCAGGATGCAGGCGTTTATGCGCCGGCGCATGGACTGGATTGTGCGCCTAATCCGCCCCAGAGGCAGTGCGCGCCATTCTTCTCGAAGCGCGGCCGCCAACTGCTGAGCGTTCTGGGGCGCTACAGGCCTGGCATGAACCCGCCGTTGAAGTTCGTCCCATAGGTGTTCTATTGGGGACATGTCGGGGCTAAAGGCAGGCCATGGAAGGGTTTCCACATTTTGCTGTCGCAGATAATCAGTCACAATTCTGGCAACATGCGGGCGTGCATTATTCTGCTGTAGCAGTTGGATATTGGGATGCTGGCGCAAGAAAGGCACAACCTCTGCTGCCAGGACCTCATCTCGGTAGCGCTGCTCATTCAGATTGCCCTGAATCTCAATCAGATTGGTGCGGCTGTTGGCGGCAATGCCGGCCCACACCATGACACTAGGACCGCCCCATCTGTCCTGCTCTACGACATTGCAGTCAGCATAGCGCTCCCCACGCCTCCTGTAGACCCTAACACGGCCATCATTGTGGGATATGCGAAACCGGGACTCGTCCGTAAACAACACCTGGCTCCACATCCTTTGAGTCCACTGCCGATGCTGCATGCACCACTGACGACGGCGCTCCCGCCGTTGTGCAGTCAACTGGAGACCTCTAAACGGGCGCCTGCTTCGCAGACCAGCAGCACGCAGTCTGTTCCGCACAGTCTGGTCGCTGATGCGTCTGTTGTGCCTGCCAGGGGTCTCTCTTGCAGTTTGACCAGCATCCCGGCGCCGATCTCGGAGGTGGAGGAGCACAATATGGCGATAGTGGATTCATGCACGTTAAGAGCACGTGCGACAGCCCTGGGTCTCATACCCGCTTCCAGCATACCGACAGCGCGGCCGCGCTCTAGAACAGAGAGTCGTGGCATTGCTGCTGACGGCCTAACTGCATAATGAATTTGGTTTTCTATACGCCCGAGACCCCCTCCACGATTTTGGATAGTCATACAGCTAAATTTCCAGTTACGTAATCTGGTCCTGCACTGCCCATGCCAAATGACCTTTTTGTCCTTGACGATGTGCAATCAACCATGGCCAATGCAAACAGGTGTGGAAATGAAGCAAGTCACTTTCCTTAGTATGCGCATTGCTAAAGTAAACCAATTTCTACCAAGTGTGCAGAAATATACCACTTTAAAAACATTTGCGTTTCTTTGTTTGACTAGTATATATATATATATATATATATATATATATATATATATATACAACGGAGTTGTCTGATGATCGCATAACGCGTGAAACTCGGAGTTACAACTACCAGCGTTCCACTAGTTTTACTACAAGTATATATATATATATATATATATATATATATATAATGTAATACAATGTTTCAGTGATTCTACATGAAACTAGGTTAACGCAAGGTGCGCTGGCAGGAGGCCAGTTAGGTTAGGTTCGCGCCGTTTTTCGCTTGTGTAAGAAATGACATGTACATGTTGTATGAGGCAGTTCTGAAGTTGATGTTGTCCAGGTTCGGACGTGTTTGAGATTTAAATAAAGATTTGTTGAATGAAGTATTCTGGTTGCCGTTGTGTTTTCCTGTAGGCGTTTGGCGACAGGTTTAACAAGGACCCAATTAGACTACGCTACAAACTGCATAAAATACGCAAACACAAGGCTTTATATGCCTTGTGTCTGTGTGTAAAGACAAGGCTGTATATGCCTCGTGTCTGTGTGTGAGAGAACTGTTTACTGGGCTGTTTACTTAAAATTCCGGTTTCGACCGGAAGGAGAGGTCAAATTGGGGTCGTGTCTGTGTACGAAATGTGACATTATTAAAGATCTTTAAGATATTGCAAAGATTGTGAAAATATCTTCTGTGGTTCATGAGATATGATTTTTTGAAATATTCAACTTCCGGTTTCGACCGGAAGGAGAGGTCGAATTGGGGCACGTCTGTGTACGAAAAATCACATAATTCAAGATCTATAACATGGTGCAAATATTGTGAAAATATCGTTTGTGGAAGTGTGCATCGAGTGTGCATCATATGTGATGACGTCATCACCTAAAGTTGTTAAAAGACAAAAGTTACTTCAGGAGATATGAGTTTTCATAATATACAATTTTAAAATAACATATAATGCTTACACTGAATACATTAACTTCCGGTTCAGTCATCCCATATAATTTTAAATTCTTCCAACCGTAAGTTCCGGTGCAATCCTGTGACGTCATTCATACGTCACAACATTTTTCCTCATAATATGGGTGTCAATTGTGCAAAATTTGGTAAAATTCTGTCTAACGTTTTCTCAAAATAGCAAAAAGTGACTTTTTAAAAACCTGCCGCTAGAGGGCGCTGTGAATAGCGATGACGTCACCAAATATATTTTTGAAAAGAAGGCTGTGCATTTTCGGTTATGGGGAATCTTGGAAATGGGAAATCATAAGATACCCTGTTACCCGTAAACAATTTTGTAAAAACTCATAAATACTCCCGAATGTATAAAATAACCAATATGAACACAAGTTCCTCTTGTTTATTATAATAAATATGGACTTACTGTAATAATTTCCCGTCTCTATATTAAAAACGACTCGTACATGCCCCCAACAGATTGTGTGGACATTTTAACAGGTTATTTGCGGGTAATTGGAAATGATAATAAAATCGGATAGTGACAGTTTCGGTCGGGTATCCGAGTACCCAGATACTCGGCATAGCCTTACACATTGGCCTCGCGGTCTAGATGCTGCTGCAATATTTTTACAAAAACACGATGGGCAATCAAAAACATTGTTCCGATCGGTTAACCGTGTAACCGACCGTTTTGACTAAGGGTAACACGGTTACAAAAATACCCGTAAACATGTAGCCTAGCTTATATCAGCAATTTGAATAGAAACAGACACTATAAAACTTGTATCTGTCTGTCTGTCCGTCTCCCTGAAATGTTGATAGTGTCTTGTTTTATATAGGCCTATTTTTGCTAAGACAAAAATAATTAAAATGTACATACCTCCTTTGTCAGACACTGATGACTGAAGCTGTTTAATGACACTCGGCTGCAAAACAAAACGAATGATAATGTAATTAATAATTGTTATATATTGCTGATCCGAAACAGCTTTTAAAGGGAGTATAAACCAATTATTATCTACAAATCTGAAGTAGATGACCAGCCAGGGATTCATTTCTACAGTATATGCATTTCACTATTTTCTCCAATAAAACCGACACAACGAAATAAGCCGAATACTTTCACAGCTTGTCTTTTTTGTAGAGTGATACACTGCCTTTAATAGTCAGGGAATATTGCAAAAATCTGGGAACAAATTCCTTACCAAGAAATTTCTTCACCAATGTGTTTGTAAGGGTGTCCACTAACATATTTCAAAAAGTTTAAATTCAAGTCCCCTAGGGGAACCCGTGACAGGGGTCAATGACCTTTGCTAAGATCAAATGTTTCTTATATTTACATTCTGGGTCACAGTATCCGACAGGAAGCATCAACATTATTCAAAGTAGGCTCATTTTAAAGCTAAGAACATATCTGACATGGTGATACCTACAACAAATAAATATGTTAAAAAAGTTTATACAATTTTGAGCAAAAAACATAATTTTGTGTCATTTTTGTGGTAAAAATTTACTTTTCTGGTCTACAATTCGTCTTCTAGTTAGATACCCCTTCGTTTAATTGTTCTGAAAGTTTCCAGCAAACTGCCCCAGATATGCAGCCTTAATGTATTATAAGTAAAACATACTGGTATTTATAAAATTGAAATTCTGAAAGGTCACTGACCTTTATTGTTTTCCCTTATTGTAACATAAATTGTAATAACCGTTACTGGGAATCCGGAATCGGTTACCATCAGTTCGTCCGCTTTTCGTTTTGTCCTCTAATTTTCAAACCTATGCTCTAACTCTACCAAGAAATCTCTTCACCAATATGTTTGTATGGGTTTAAATCGATACTGCTCCACAAATGTAAAATACCTCAGCAGTCGAGGTCTGAGTCTTCTCCAGACTCTACATCATCAGGGATACAGTTCATACATGTAATGCCTTTACAACCTCCGCATGCTGAGATACACTTGACACCATTCTTCTTGCAGTTGCACCGCCGGTTGCTGCAATCTCCAGCACAATCGCAGGTCGTGAACCGGAGCAGCTCCTCCAGGAGCCATGGGGTCTACTGTTGGAACTGGTTCATAACCACGAACCCCTACTGTCCATCCATAGTCACTGGGGTCCAAAGACATGCTCTGCAGCAGCATCAGTCCCGGGTTTGGAGATAGGCACGGAGAGAATGCTGTGCAGCTGCACCCTCTGTTGGAGGTAGAGTCTCTGGTTTGATCAGCCCGGCCGCCGCCTTCCGCGAGAACATGTTGTATCGAATTTCACCCAAAGTAATACCTGGTTCATGGTAAATGTGCTGGAAAATCACAATACCAGCCCCGATCACCACGTCCTTAGTAGCCCGTACGTCAAGGAAGATGTCCATATGTTTATCAATGTCTCCTGCACAAAACCTGTCAAATAGAGTAGTTTTCCCGTGACCCCCGATTGCAGAAACTGTATCACAACCGGTGAAGGCGTGAGTAAAGAGCAGGTAGCGCCTCTGTCTTTCAGAAGGCTTCTCGGATCCTCCTGACATCGTAAGAGCCCTTCGATGTGGTTAAGAAGAGTGGATGGTTGGTGCTTGAGCTATGGTGTACCAGCATTATTAGCACGTCCGCGTCTTCCGCCCGCACCTGAAAATAGAATAAGATATGAGCAAAGCGTCTTGAACTTTGCAAACACGGTGAACTTAACCATTGAAAAGCTATTTAACTATGCTACTCTTCTTTTATGAGGATAAATGCACTTTCATAACAATGTGGCACATCAAAATACAAGTGACGTTACAAAAATGACGATCATGTGTTTACTGATGCCCAGTGCAGCACAACATTTGCATTTGCCAAATTAAAACAAAATTAGCATTGCCTCTTCTTTTTGTATTTAACTCAGTTAATTAGTTTTATATGTGCCAATGTCAATGTTTTTTTGTTTTGTTTTATCAACACAGAAACCAATCAAAAGTAATCGTAGTTGATGTAAGTAAAATACCTACACACAATTTTACTGACCTCAACAGAGTCATCTGTAGCAGCAGCCAGTGCCGCTCTCACAATCGAAGTGTCAGCATCATTGTCGCACTGCTCCACGGTGATCTGACATTTCCGGAATGTTGAAGAGAGGAGATGGATGAGCTCACTCTTGTTATGAGTGTTGTCCATGAACTTTGCCTTTGGTGTCAAATGTATCATATCCGGTCGAATCTGTAGATCACAGCAGGAGTTCTTGGTACGCCGGATGTGGTCGTGATCTTTTGGCGAGCTGTTATAGCCATCGAAGACCACAGTGATCTTCTGAGACCGACGGCCGAGACACTGCACGTAGCTCAGGTAACTGTCAGCAATCTCCTGCCAAGTCTGACCTTGTTCCCACTTCACCATGTAGAGAAGCCATCCGCCATCAACCACCAGACTGGAGCAGGCTTGGTCAGTGAGGTCAAGCGGATCGGTCAACTCCTTCAGGCTAGTCTTGGAAAAGCCTGCCTTGTTCGCCTTGTTCATTTTCTGATCTTTGTTGCTGAACAAGGACAAGGGGAAGGGAGTCAGCTCATACTTTAAGCTTGTCTCGACTGTCATATGCCGTTGGGAGAAAATTATCAGTCGGTTGAACAACTTGATGAGTGAGTTTAGTTGAATCTTCTTCTCATTGACCTTGGGAATCTTTCTGAGCGATGACAGGGCCTGTACCTTGAACTTCACCTGCATGGCAGATGTCACTGACTTTCCGTCCAGCTTTATGTGCATCTCCCTCCCTACTTCAGCCGCTCTCTCAGCGTTGACTGTGTCATCTGTAGTGCTCGTGAATCCTGTTGAGAAGGATACAAGCAAATGCTTGTCTCGATCGTGGTCGAAGGGATTGTTCTCCTCGAACCACTTGAGGGCATGTCCAATCGCTTCAGCGTCTCGCTTCATCCGTGTTTTGGCTCTATGGTATGTACATGTATAGTGTAAGAAACACAGGCTCTGTCTCAAAGGTTACAAAACAAGATTCACCAAAGGAAAAAGTTTGACCACAGCACTGGCATGATCAGTGCTTGCAAACTAAATAACTATCTACGAAATGAAGAATATCAATCAAGTTAAAACTACTACTGATTTATCTAAAATAATACTAAATAATTAATCAAATAAACCAAACAGTTCACCAGTATGCAGCTAAATGAGAATGCAACTTAAATGCAGCACTAAGGAAACTATATTAATTCCAAAAATAACTGTCACACTTATAATACATTAAGGCTGCATATCTGGGGCAGTTTGCTGGAAACTTTCAGAAAAATTAAACGAAGGGGTATCTAACTAGAAGACGAATTGTACACCAGAAAAGTCAATTTTTACCCAAAATATGACAAAAAATTATGTTTTTTGCTCAAAATTCTGTAAACTTTTTTAACAGATTGATTTGGTTTAGGTATCACCATGTCAGATATGTTCTTAGCTTTAAAATGAGCCTACTTTGAATAATGTTGATGCTTCCTGTCGGATACTGTGACCCAGAATGTAAATATAAGAAACATTTGATCTTAACAGAGGTCATTGACCCCTGTCATGGGTTCCCCTAGGGGACTTGAATTTAAACTTTTTGAAATGTATTAGTGGACACCCTTACAAACACATTGGTGAAGAAATTTCTTGGTAAGGAATTTGTTCCCAGATTTGCCAGATTTCTGATAATATTCCCTGACTATAAGCTAAAACTGTGATTTGTGTATACTCGTGAAAACGATGGTGAACCAAGTCAAATGTTTTTATAGAAACGAATACTATGCAATGAGAGGAAACAGAGAGGCAATTATCCGTTATTTTTTTCTAAAACAACATTCTTGGTTAAGACAGAATACTTCCTTAATATTATAAGGAACGTATCAGGAAAGTGAACATGAGATCTGACATTTGATACATGATATTGGAACTGGTATCCTAGGTATGGGCATAACCCCCCCCCCCCCCACACACACACACAACACACACGTTTGTCGACGATGTAAACAGAGGACTCCTACTGTTCCCCTAGAGGTTGTTAGTGATCGACTCAGATTTTGCTGATTTTTTTTCAACATACCTCTATGGGAGTAATGAACACACAACAAATCTTTGCTCTCTACTCCAAGTCGTTTCCAAGATATGCGCCCCTGAAAAATATAGGCACGCCCCCTTTTCTACCTCCAAGTTGCGTCAGTGATTTGTTTGCATTTTCAGAGGCCTATATCTCAACATTGGGTGAACATATTTTGCTGCAAATTGTTACACAGGGTGAATGACACCCAGTCTGCTAGAATCCGTCAAAGGTAGTATATAACATCTCCCTTTCAAGTCAGGGGTCCTTACCATTTTTGGACCCTTCTGGTGACCACACGAGTGATCAGATTGCTTTTATATTTTTTATGCGTACAATCTAGGTGCAGGTTTGCCTAGGGTTTGAAGATGTCAAAAATGTCAAAAAACCACCTCCTTTTAATGGATGGTAGACCAGGTAGGCCACTAACCATGTAATTGAAACTTTTACATCTTAAAGTATTTTATCATATCTTTGTATGTAAACAAATTCAGTTTGGTATCATTTCTGCTTCACTACCTACCCCCCCAAAAAAAAAATTAATAATAATAAATAAAATTAATTAATTAAATAATTTATTATTTTGAATGCATAATGAGCTACATACAATAATATTTGTAACTAGGCCCTGAAAATGCTGATATCGCATTAGGGAGTGCATAAAAAATCTACAAATTTCCAAGGCCCTTAAACAGGCCCCCAGACCCCCTTGCCCAGACCGCCTTGCTCTTCGTGCTCACAGGTCCGCCCCTCCCCAAATCGGTTGTTTTAAATCTGACCTCAATGGTGTGTACTTGTGTTTTTGGGTTTGGATCATGATACATACATGTATAGTACATAGTACTGACATTTAATTAAGATGATTTGATGGTGTACATGTGCATACATATGCATACAGCACATTATATTGTAGTGTAAATTGTCACTGACCGTATATTAAGCAAAGTACCTATTATTTGAAAATATCGTCTGACCATGAAGGAAAAAAGATACCAAACTGAATTTCCTTACATACATAGATAGAATAAAATATTTTGAGATGTAAAAGTTTCAGTTACATGGGTAGTGGGCCCATTTGGTCAACCATCCATCTTCAGACTCCAGTCAAACCTCCAAAGGGAAAAATTTTCCTTTTTGGTTGGGA
>CM055822.1:42373369-42421616 GCA_029582265.1 Zoroaster sp. YZ-2022 | reverse complement strand
TATTTTTGGGTTTTAATCTGTCAGATATTACTACAATAGTACAAAATTGTAAAGTGTTCGATGAAAACGAACAAGGGGGTTTCGGCTACATGTATATTGATAATTATTGGGACACTGAGTTCGTTGTTTAGTATTTACGATATATTGAAATAAACTTAAAACGCATGAACTGTAATCATTGTACACACATTTCATTGTTTGTCCCTAGGCGTTTGAGACAATTTATATGTGGATAATGCAAGGGATGTAACGAATCAAGTTAATGCCCTTCCCTTTAAATGTGTTGCAACGATTCTCAAAAGATTGAAACATACGAAAAAAAAGAACATTTACAATCAACCCATGTGTACAAACCCTGAAGCATATGTACACTCACTAAGTCGTCACGTACAATCATACCAACGTGTACAGTCCCTATGGAAATTTCCTGACTCAAAACCACTAAAGACAAGATTTGAATGACGACAGAACGTGCACTATTTTGTATTGCTATCGTTAAAAGGGTTTTGTGTAGGATGAGAAAGGATGTACCACATTCTACCCATATAGTTGGTAAATTTGAGTAGCCTGAAGATTGAAGTTTATATTGTTGACTACATTATAATATTTATATTAGACTAAAATGTTAATGAAAGAATATTTTCGAGTTGTGTCGAGTTTTGTTTAGGTCCGAGTTTTCACGGGTTGAGATGTTTAACCCCATAGGGTCACACTATTTGTTTAGGTCGACTTGTCCGTTCTCGCTAATCTGTATATCCCGCAGATTAGACTAAAATGTTAATAAAATAATATTTACTGACTTAATGATGAGGTAATTGGTTCTACAAACTGAGTCACATTACGATCTTTTGCACGAGTTGTCATATGGTGCATGTTTTGTATTGATGTGACGATACTAAGTATGACATCATCCATCGACAACTTTCACGTGTTAAATCTATGGGGTTTTGGCGGAAACAAGAAGAAAAATATTCGAACGAAAACAATAGACTTTAGGCGACCAGACCGAAACACTAATGATCAGCAAAACTGATGCAATTTCCACAGGTAGATTTTAAGACAAATTTCATGGAAACTAGTGGGTTGAAATGAACTTTCAAATACCCATGTTGTACTGGGATACCTTCCCTTTAAAACAATTCTTTATTTCAATAAAATGATAGTAAAACAATTCAGGATAGTCTTAGTTACAAGGAGGGATCGATAATTGCTGATGTTTCGATCACCCAGTGATAACAATATGAATGCCTAATTTCTACTCTCACGAAAGCAGATCATCACAGAAAAAAGTGAGCCCTCTCGAGTCAGATATTGGTAAGCCTTGTACAGAAACTGTGGTAGCCAGCCACTGATCTCTAAAACTAATGTACACATAGGCTTACATTTACTTTAAATAAAAGGAAGAGCATACATAATCAAATTGTCACAATTACCAGTCTTTATATATTGTTGTACTACGTCAGGGTTATTTCTTATAATTATTATTATTTATTTATTTCATATTTTATATTAAACTAATTAGCTAATGCTTTCATTTTATCGAAATCGTTATTATCAAAATAGTTCTTTCTAACAGAAGTAAAATTCTCACGCAAAATGAGGATACTGACCCAAAAGGCCCACCCTCGTTGGCCGACAACGAACTGGTAAACCCTTTATTTTTATCACTAGCCTTTCTAGCCCGGGTGCCCGATAGTCTGTATTATGCTGAGATACACATTAGTTTACCCAGCCCGTGAGTAAAATTAAAATTAACTATAATTTAGTGATTGTTTTAAAATACAAACACTAGGTGTTCGAGTCAACTTCAGGTTCAATCAAGTTAGCCATTAGCTGTGATAATGATATGTTTGAAAATGTCTGACGTCTGTTATCATGAGAATATTAATGTAGGCTTCAAAATACATACACATTTTGTGTAATAATGTGTTGAAATTGAAGATCCTGTTTGGACTGGAAGTAAAGGTCACATCAGGTCAGTTGAAAGTGGTATATGTGAAACAATAATACTTTATCATGAACATGAAATATAACGGTAGTACCTACTTTAGAGCAGGAGATTAAATTCAAATTACATATAATGTGCTATGCTGAACACCTTAACTTCCAGTTCAGTGACATTACTAAATTAAAACTTCCCAAAAGTAATAAACTGGATGTCTTTCGGCGCCTACCGTATATAGAATGAAATGTCCAAGTATAGGCTTGAGCCCCTTAACAATGTCAACTTAGAAAACTCTTGTTACTGACAGTTCCCTTTTATTTTTATTTCTTTATTTCCGTAAAACAACAAATTGTTTCAGGGTGTTTGTAAACAATTTCTAAGTATCAAATATGTATTACCAGTGTGTATCTGGCAATTGTTTTTTATTGGAACATTGATAATTTCTTTTTAGAAAGAAAAACGAACACTTTAAAATATTTGTCAGAAGTTTAATTTAACAGTAAAAAAGTGGAAAAATAAATTGATGAGGGGAACCACCATAAATTTATTTCAGTACATATTTACTGCATAGAACCATGATTATCAAAATTAATTTGAGAAATTTGTCCTTTTCAAGCATTTTTTTCACTTTCTCAAGTATAGCAATGTCCGATGGGAAAAGGACATTTCCGGAAATTGCTGAAATAGCGAAAAACACGGGCGGTCATCTTTAATTGTTCGAGAAACATTATGATAAATGCATAGGTTTCATTTCGCCTGGTCTTTTATGAGAGAATAATCTGACTGTCTTTACATAAAGCAACGAACAGGATAATCAAAACATGATAATGGTGACGTAAAGGGAAATATCCTTATTTGTTTGATGAGTCTTTCTGCAGCTCCTGAATGCATAGGCCTACTTATATTATTTTAGACATTATACTTTTTTGTGTACATATTATGATTATGTAAATACACGACAAATGGCTGCCGTCAAAAGGATAGGGTACAAATTTACATTTATTTCCATGCTTTCGTGAATGAAAAGAATAGCATATATGTTGTTGATGGGAAATATATAATTATATGAAAAACAAACAAGAGAAGTAATCGCACGGAAGCCAGAAAAATAAGTCTGAAGGCATATTCTGAAAGCCAAGGCTTGTGTATAGAGGTCTGATATAAAATAAACAGAAAACAAAGAACAAGAATATGAACACAGGAAGAGACAAATGGAACAGTGACACAACTAAGGAGTAGGGCTTGAACCTCCAATAACTTTCCATTTTCACAATAAAAATAAATCAATTTGGCATCAATTATTTTCTTTATTTCTTATTCATTTAACAAAATTCTGAATGGGGATATTTTGTGCTGATGTTTGGTGGCCAAACAAAATTTGGCGTACGCCCCTTATGTTCCCCCAGAGCTGCTACTTGGCGAGTGATTAGAACTGCAACGGAGGATACAACTTAATTTGGTGACGCCCCCTTCGCTCCCCTTCCTCTGTCCCTTACCCTCTCCCCTCACACCTCAATGATAATGCCTTCGCTGTGGCCTTGCCCACACTGTGTGTGCAGCGTGTATGGGGGTGTCAATAATTATAACGTGTCTGTTTACACGGACGAGGCGGAGCTATAAGTGTTCGCTCAGTGTGCATGGTTTTAGATCGGAGCATAAACGGTTCTCTGATGAAAACGTTATTAAATAGGTGACCAATATTGGCCTATTCATATTTTAGTATTGAAACACAAAGATCTTGGTGAGCTTATTGCGTGTTCTTGTAGTTAATTGTATGACATTTATAACATACAGAATACACGTATATAGACCTACCAACGTATTTTGTTTGCTTTGAAATGGCGCAGGACAACTTGGGATATTTTCAAATCTTCGTACTAATTCTCTATGCGCTGTCGCAAGTATCGGCGGCTTACGGGAAAACAACCTTTGCAAAATGGTGTGGAATAGTGGATTTTGCCTTGGTGGATATGAATTTCTCATCGACTACTGCCACAAACCACAAGCTCTGTCATCTAGCTTGCCTGAATTCAACTAATTGTCAGTCGGCTAACTACTGGCCAAAGACCCATCTGTGTGAATTCAACAACGCCTCACACTTCAATGTTTGTGGCCGATATTTGGTCGAGCAGCAAGGGTCAATCTATACCTTTATCGAAGCTGAGGTATGTATGATTTTTTGCCTGCTTGCATCGTGTATATGGATGTTTGTTTCTTGCTGTGATCATCCCAATATACATCAGTTCTATATATTATATAAATTGTATTAACTTTGTATATGCCTACATCAGGGGCGGATCCAGGCCTTATGAAGGGAGGGGTCCAAATGGTTGGAATTACTGTGTAATATAAATTACATAACCCCGCTGGCATTAACAGCACCTTAAACTACTTCAAACTGTGTTTTTTTTTCAAGTGGAAATAAGAAAATAATATATACTATAGGCATATAGGTTTTTCCTGGTCAGTTTCAGAATATTACATCCAGCTTAGTCAATTTCATTTGAGATTTGTATTCCTTTACATCAACATTAAATTTTATTAGTTGAGCATTCGATTGACCTTAACTATCATTCATAAGCAAAATCAGTTCATTCAAATTGAAAGTGGCGTTGAGTTCATTCAATTTCATCAAAGCTTGTTTAGAAACAAGATCATCATCATCGTCATCATCGCCATCATCACCATCATAATCATTGTTATCATCACCGTTATCGACATCAGTATCATACCATCACCACCACCATCGCCACCATCATCACAATCACCATCGCCACCACCATTATCACCACCATCACCGCCACCACCACCGCCACCACCACCTACTCAAAAATGATTGTTGAGCAGATGATAAAATAACCATGATAAGAATGGTTTTACTGTATTATGTCCCGAAATCAATTTTTTCGAAAGTTTTCCTTTCTAAAATGAATGTGATCAATGTTCCGATGAAAACAACATTTTTGGAAAATGCCCGTAAAATATCGAAACACACTGGCGGTATACATCTTTGGTTGTTTTGTATGATGTAAAAATGATCACATAAAAAACAACCATGTGTTTATTCTTCCTCAGATGGGATGCGACATTCAGCATGGATCAACTCGTACTACGTACTGCAATGATAACAAATCAATAGATCCTTGTAATAACGGTCAAGGTGAGTAATAGTCTGTCCGTTCGGTCGGTTACAGGGGCTATTTGTCTGTTTGTCAGTCGGGCTGTCTTTCTGCAATCCGTCCTTCCGTCGTCTGCCCACCGTCTCACAGTGGACCAGGGTGAAACCAAAGTGCGCCAAAATGGGTCATTTGTGTATGTGCCAGATATAATTTCTTTTACGTGTTTTAGGTTGCTAAGACCCCTACGACTATTTTATAAACAAATTAACCTCCAATTAATATTTGTGTGATTTTGACAGAAGCTATCGTCAGGTAAATTGAAGTGAACTCAGTACATGGTCTATATTTTATCAACATTAAGTCAATTGTAAACTAGCTTTTTGATTTCATCAGCAAAAACCGAAGAATTTGGTTAAAAAAATGATAAAATGTAGCTTTTTTTGTTCAGGTAGGCCTATAGTTGAACTACAAATTCCCACCGATTACCGCCGATTTCCGCCTCAATTCTCATATTTCCCTGAAGCTTAACCTTGCTGCGACCACCTGCTACCAGTTATTTTTAAGTTTAATAATAATAATGTATGGACTTATATAGCGCACGTATCCACCAACTAAGTGGTGATCAAGGCGCATTCTTTTTTACGTGTATTACACAACACACAAGTTTGTTTGTAAAACCCCATCCCCACAAATTTGAAAGACGGAATAATTCATCAGGATGTTTGGTACCATCACCAACTTCACATCAAGTAGGGCTGTAAGTGTTTAGATAATAATTCAGTAATGTTGTAATCGGATAATTACCAAAGGAGTGGTATGCCTATACCATGCAAAAACTGAGTTGTTAAAGTAATATTATTGGTTTCAACCTTATAATCTACCATGGTGTTTATATTGGACGGGTTACCCAATGTTAACATCACTGGTGTAGTTTTTAACGTCCAGTTTATTGGCAATGTAGTCGCCATTTAAAATGAAATAATGTGTGTGCTACATAACTCATCACATCACAGATCTACACTCATAGCTCTCTTGTAATTGGGTGCACCGGGGCAAATGTAACAACACTCTCACAAACATTATAATTTGTTTCCTTTGAAACCAGTATAAACTTTCGGTAAAATGTTTGTAAGATTCAAGATATCAAGTTATACACCTGTGCAATATAACGAGAACATTATGTAAATGTGTTCAGATTGTTTGTATTCATTCCAACGTGGTATTTCTGTCTTTGGATGACAGAAATTAATAAATAATTTGAAATTATTACACTCATTTTTCTAAAATGATAGCTCCTGAGACAGACATATATTTCCTGGGTTGTTTAACAGGTCTTTGATCACTTCAGCATTAACTAAAATCGGCCAAATACGGACGTATATTTACAATAATTATGAACATTAAAAAGATGATTGTGGTTGCATTAATTAATTTGTATACCAAGTAGAATTTGCACACACAATTTTTTAATTCAAGTTTTGCCCTTTCCTTTTCTTTTCTGAAAGTGGATACTTTATGGATACTATTTTCTTCAAGGTGGGTGGAGGGGTGCGGGGTTGTAAACGTATGACCATGTTCTTTATTCTTGACATTTTGGAAATGTTTCCAGATAAATATATTTCAGGTCTATATTTACCGGCGTCAAACTTTACAGCGTTGCCAAAACGCGAAATTTCAAGTCAATATTTATAAATAATATGAACACATCTTCCTGCATAATTCGAGTTCCACTATTTTTAAGTGTAAAGTTTCTCGTTTCTAAAAAATATTCTTGATTAAAGTTAACTTTATACAATTATTTCTCAGTCATCAGCAGAAAATAAGTGGCAAAACAATCAAGTTTAAGACATGTCTCTTTATTGTCATGCATCCAAGTCAATTACCGTATTTTGTTTTTGAAACCGATACCGAATTGAATGATTTTTACTTTCCCAAAATACAGCCAAATTCTGTTTTCAAAAGAACACCACGTTTCATTCATAGCCAGCTAATGTCTCTATAAAATTATATTTCTAAATATTTCAATTTAGTATAAAACAAAAAGCATTATTTTGTGAGTACCAGAATCGCCGGTGCGCAATTTGTTTTTCTGCATTACATTTCGTCAACTATAAATTATGCATTTGTATACTAAAAATGATTTTCCTCTAAAAAAAAATCCTCCTTAACCGTGAATTACTATTATATAGAAAGGCTTTGCTTCAGAATTAATTTCTTAATAAATTTTAAGAATGTATAATAAATATTTTTGAAAATGTTGAAAAACCTAGTCTTGAACTCGGTACCTTCTACTTGCAATACGAGTGTTCTAACCACAAGACTACTACGCCATGCTACATTGTCGTTAAATTAATTATTGAAGAACCTTTTCTTAACCCTTTCGATCCCACGGGCTCTAAAAAGAGCCTTTGTTGTGATACGCTTCCTTACCGTGGGCTCTAAAAGGTGCCGGGAATCGGCATGCCCTTGACGACCACGGCGACTTAAATCACCACCTGAAAATGCTTGAGTTGTTTTTGGGGTTGGCGCCCTCTATTGACAGGAATGAAGTGTATAAAAGTTTATGAAAAGAAAAGTGCGTCACTTTGCGGTTTTTGGTGCTAGCGTCCACTCGCTTCCACAACGGTCAGTTGAATTTAGTTGCAATCATGATGGAAACGGACATAAATGATGGCATTTTGGCTGAGATTTTGGCAGACAGTGGCTCAGAATCAGATGACGAAGTAACGGATGACGACGACGACGTTGAACTTGAAGAGGTAGGCCAAAATCACAGTAAAAATGAATAACTAATATTAATAACACTGCCCAATGCAAATTAACGTAATTCACTTATTTTCCTAGGCTATAGCGTAAATAGCGTTACAACTGTTGGAGTTGAGTAATGTAAATTTAGAAAATGGATCCCTTTAATAGGATTGACCAAATCCCCACCCCCTGGACTGGGTCAAAACGTCAAGTGAAATGTACAATTATTAGTAGTTTGTTGGGGTAATATTTGTATTCATTGAAACAGCAAGTTGATGTATAGATATAGCAGCATAGAAATTTTAACATTTACCCATAGCCGGTCGTGCTGTTTAGCGTTAACAGGCTGAAAATGCACTCTTCTTAGTCTCAAGCTTCCAAAAAGAATAGCCTTTGTATTCGAAAGGCCCTCATAAGTCGTATTATGCAAGAAGTTGGGGAATTCACATTCACAATCCCACATTAAAACGAAAATTTATCGATAACGAGTTTTGGAGAGTGGATGGAATCTGCCATATTTTTTTTCTCAGCACAATATTCATTTTGCGCATGACCCCCTGTGGCCTGTGCACATGCAGCATTGAGATATTGTATTTACAAAGGACCGAGATTAATCCTCCTTGCCTTGTTTTTCTGTTGCAGCCTACCTACCAAGGTGACAGCCGACTGAGATCAAGAACGACAGGAAAGTTAGATTTCCGATCCGGTTGGGAACGACGAGACCATTACGAGTGTGGGACTGTGCAGTTCAATGGAAATTCTGGCCCCACCGGCGACTTTGCCACACTGTCGGCAGTGGAGATCTTCAAGCTGTATTTTTGTCAACTCGTGTGGGATATGCTCGTCGATGAGACTAATCGCTATGCGCAGCAAACAATAGAATCAAATCCTGGTCAACAATTCTCCTGGCACCCAACCAACATTCCAGAAATGATGGCATTTGTGGCACTTCTCATTGCTATGGGCATAAACAAATCCTCTCAATACAAGATGTACTGGTCAACATCTGAAGTTCTTCGCATCCCATTCTACCCGTCGATCATGTCCCAAAATCGGTTCAGTTCAATTATTCGGTTCCTCCACATCTCAAATAACCAAATTCCTCGTAGAGCCTTGGCTAAACGGGACAAACTTTCCAAAGTTCGGCCCTTGATAGAAGTCCTCGTCCAGAAGTTTCTCAACCTGTATAACCCTGCGCAGAATCTGTCTCCAGACGAGAGTATGTTGAAATTCAAGGGACGATTAAGTTTTGTTCAGTACATGCCTAACAAACCTATCAAACGGGGTATTAAAGCCTTCTCCCTGAACGAGTCCAAAACAGGCTACACGTGTGCTTGGAAACTGTACAGGAGCCGACGACACCCAAACTGTTTATGATGCAGACGTAGATTTCAAGTCATCAGACTGCCATCCGCCAAACCCAACAGTTGCAGGAAAAGTCGTCATTGATCTGGTCCATGGACTTAAGAATAAGGGACACGTAATATATTGTGATAATTACTATACTAGCCCAGCTCTTGTAGCTAAACTTGCTAAACTAGGATTCGGATGTTGTGGAACTGTTCGTTACACTACACAGGGAATACCCCAGGCCGCAAACCAAAAAAAACATAAAATGAAGAAAGGAGATGACCCATTTTTTGGGGTGAAAGGTGGAGCAAATTGTGTATCGTTTGGCAAGACAAAAATCTGTAACACTTTTAACTAATGTAGGCAACACTGATTTGTCCAAAAAGCAAATTCGGTGTAATAAAAGCACAAGTGGATTTTGTGATGTTATGAAGCCCAATTGTATTGAAGATTACAACAAAAACATGGGTGGAACTGATCTTGCCAACCAATGTTTTCAGTACTACAATCATACACACAGAAGCTTGAAATGGTGGAAAGAGTTTTTTCCATATGCTGAATATTTGTATTGTCAATAGCAGAGTAATATTCACCAGCATAGCAGGGAACAAAAATGTCAGTAACCTTGATTTTCGTATAGGGATTGTACAGGGCTTGCTGTTGGGTTGGGAACGTAACGCAACACGTCAGTTGAGATACCATATTCCTATTGAGTTGACAGGGCAACAGCACTATCCTGGCAAAAACCCCAATGGAAAGAAACGCGACTGCATTGTTTGCAGTAACCGAAAATTAGGCAGGCGAAAACAAACAAAGATGATCTGTAAACAATGTGCCCAACCTATGTGCATAGTTCCTTGCTTTTGAGAAATACCACATCACTTGATTGTAAATCTATACTATTTGTTAAACCCCCCGTTCAATGTTGGGAATGGTCGGACAAGCCGCAGATTACAGTCCAAACCAACATTGAATTGGGGGATGGGAGGTGGGTGTTAGCATGGATTGTGATGTGTTACACTGAATACAAGTAAATGGTTCATTTCCAAGTAGATAACCCAAAAAAATCCCCCAAAATCTCATCCAAGTTGTTTTTCACATGGAAAAAAAATCTTATACCTGTACCGTATTTGCATGAAATATCACCCATTTGTTTTACTTTAGTGTAAATACTGATCCAAATATTTAATTGTTTTGCTTTTACACTTAAAAAATCTGCAGATTAGTCCAAACCAACATTGAATTGGGGGGGGGGGGGTGTTAGCATGGATTGTGATGTATTTACACTGAATACAAGTAAATGGTTCATTTCAAGTAGATAACCAAAAAATCCCCAAAATCTCATCCAAGTTGTTTTCACATGGAAAAAAAATCTTATACCTGTACTGTATTTGCATGAAATATCACCCATTTGTTTTACTTTAGTGTAAATACTGATCCAAATATTTAATTGTTTTGCTTTTTACACTTAAAAATCTGCAGATTAGTCCAAACCAACATTGAATTGGGGTGTTAGCATGGATTGTGATGTATTTACACTGAATACAAGTAAATGGTTCATTTCAAGTAGATAACCAAAAAAATCCCCAAAATCTCATCCAAGTTGTTTTTCACATGGAAAAAAAATCTTATACCTGTACCGTATTTGCATGAAATATCACCCATTTGTTTTACTTTAGTGTAAATACTGATCCAAATATTTAATTGTTTTGCTTTTACACTTAAAAAATCTGCAGATTAGTCCAAACCAACATTGAATTGGGGGGGGGGGGGGTGTTAGCATGGATTGTGATGTATTTACACTGAATACAAGTAAATGGTTCATTTCCAAGTAGATAACCAAAAAAAATCCCCCAAAATCTCATCCAAGTTGTTTTTCACATGGAAAAAAAATCTTATACCTGTACCGTATTTGCATGAAATATCACCCATTTGTTTTACTTTAGTGTAAATACTGATCCAAATATTTAATTGTTTTGCTTTTACACTTAAAAAATCTGCAGATTAGTCCAAACCAACATTGAATTGGGGGTTAAGATGGATTGTGATGTATTTACACTGAATACAAGTAAATGGTTCATTTCAAGTAGATAACCCAAAAATCCCCAAAATCTCATCAAGTTGTTTTTCACATGGAAAAATCTTATACCTGTACCGTATTTGCATGAAATATCACCCATTTGTTTTACTTTAGTGTAAATACTGATCCAAATATTTAATTGTTTTGCTTTTTACACTTAAAAAATCTGCAGATTAGTCCAAACCAACATTGAATTGGGGTGTTAGCATGGATTGTGATGTATTTACACTGAATACAAGTAAAGGGGTCAGTTCCAAGTAGATAACCAAAAAAAAGCCCCCAAAATCTCCTCCAAGTTGTTTTTCACATGAAAAAAAAATCTTATACCTGTACCGTATTTGCATGAAATATCACCCATTTGTTTTACTTTAGTGTAAATACTGATCCAAATATTTAATTGTTTGCTTTTACACTTAAAAATCTGCAGATTAGTCCAAACCAACATTGAATTGGGGTGTTACATGGATTGTGATGTATTTACACTGAATACAAGTAAATGGTTCATTTCCAAGTAGATAACCCAAAAAAATCCCCCAAAATCTCATCCAAGTTGTTTTTCACATGGAAAAAAAATCTTATACCTGTACCGTATTTGCATGAAATATCACCCATTTGTTTTACTTTAGTGTAAATACTGATCCAAATATTTAATTGTTTTGCTTTTACACTTAAAAAATCTGCAGATTAGTCCAAACCAACATTGAATTGGGGGTGTTAGCATGGATTGTGATGTATTTACACTGAATACAAGTAAATGGTTCATTTCCAAGTAGATAACCAAAAAAAAAATCCCCCAAATCTCATCCAAGTTGTTTTCACATGGAAAAAAAATCTTATACCTGTACCGTATTTGCATGAAATATCACCCATTTGTTTTACTTTAGTGTAAATACTGATCCAAATATTTAATTGTTTTGCTTTTACACTTAAAAAATCTGCAGATTAGTCCAAACCAACATTGAATTGGGGGGAAGCATGGATTGTGATGTATTTACACTGAATACAAGTAAATGGTTCATTTCCAAGTAGATAACCAAAAAAAATCCCCCAAAATCTCATCCAAGTTGTTTTTCACATGGAAAAACAATCTTATACCTGTACCGTATTTGCATGAAATATCACCCATTTGTTTTACTTTAGTGTAAATACTGATCCAAATATTTAATTGTTTTGCTTTTACACTTAAAAAATCTGCAGATTAGTCCAAACCAACATTGAATTGGGGGGGGGGGGGGTGTTAGCATGGATTGTGATGTATTTACACTGAATACAAGTAAATGGTTCATTTCCAAGTAGATAACCCAAAAAAATCCCCCAAAATCTCATCCAAGTTGTTTTTCACATGGAAAAAAAATCTTATACCTGTACCGTATTTGCATGAAATATCACCCATTTGTTTTACTTTAGTGTAAATACTGATCCAAATATTTAATTGTTTTGCTTTTACACTTAAAAAATCTGCAGATTAGTCCAAACCAACATTGAATTGGGGTGTGTTAGCATGGATTGTGATGTATTTACACTGAATACAAGTAAATGGTTCATTTCCAAGTAGATAACCAAAAAAAATCCCCCAAAATCTCATCCAAGTTGTTTTTCACATGGAAACAAAATCTTATACCTGTACCGTATTTGCATGAAATATCACCCATTTGTTTTACTTTAGTGTAAATACTGATCCAAATATTTAATTGTTTTGCTTTTACACTTAAAAAATCTGCAGATTAGTCCAAACCAACATTGAATTGGGGGGTGTTAGCATGGATTGTGATGTATTTACACTGATTACAAGTAAATGGTTCATTTCAAGTAGATAACCCAAAAAATCCCCCAAAATCTCATCCAAGTTGTTTTTCACATGGAAAAAAAATCTTATACCTGTACCGTATTTGCATGAAATATCACCCATTTGTTTTACTTTAGTGTAAATACTGATCCAAATATTTAATTGTTTTGCTTTTACACTTAAAAAATCTGCAGATTAGTCCAAACCAACATTGAATTGGGGGGGGGGGGTGTTAGCATGGATTGTGATGTATTTACACTGAATACAAGTAAATGGTTCATTTCCAAGTAGATAACCAAAAAATCCCCAAATCTCATCCAAGTTGTTTTTCACATGGAAAAAAATCTTATACCTGTACCGTATTTTGCATGAAATATCACCCATTTGTTTTACTTTAGTGTAAATAGTGTTCCAAATATTTAATTGTTTTGCTGTTTACACTTAAAAAATCTGCAGATTAGTCCAAACCAACAGTGAATTGGGGGTGTTAGCATGGATTGTGATGTATTTACACTGAATACAAGTAAATGGTTCATTTCAAGTAGATAACCAAAAATCCCCCAAAATCTCATCCAAGTTGTTTTTCACATGGAACAAAAATCTTATACCTGTACCGTAGTTGCATGAAATATCACCCATTTGTCTTACTTTCCGGTAAATACTGATCCAAATATTTAAGTGTTTTGCGTTTACACTTAAAAATCGGCAGATTAGTCCAAACCAACATTGAATTGGGGGTGTTAGCATGGATTGTGATGTATTTACACTGAATACAAGTAAATGGTTCATTTCAAGTAGATAACCCAAAAAATCCCCAAAATCTCATCCAAGTTGTTTTTCACATGGAAAAAATCTTATACCTGTACCGTATTTGCATGAAATATCACCCATTGTGTTTACTTTAGTGTAAATACTGATCCAAATATTTAATTGTTTTGCTTTTACACTTAAAAATCTGCAGATTAGTCCAAACCAACATTGAATTGGGGTGTTAGCATGGATTGTGATGTATTTACACTGAATACAAGTAAATGGTTCATTTCAAGTAGATAACCAAAAAAATCCCCCAAATCTCATCAAGTTGTTTTTCACATGGAAAAAAATCTTATACCTGTACCGTATTTGCATGAAATATCACCCATTTGTATTACTTTACTTTAGTGTAAATACTGATCCAAATATTTAGCTTTTGCACAATGTTTTCTTCCCTTTTGTATACTCATTTTTACATAGAAATGAGAAAGTTAAAAAAGTGTATTCCTGCCGTGTGAGGGCGCACTTCAATGAAATTGTGTAAAACCCACTGGTGCTCAAGTGACATTGGGCTCCTAATTACTGTGGTAAAGAAGGGTAATCTCTGCCATAACTGGCTGGTAATGAAAGGGTTAAGTTAGATTTCTATGCCAATTTCTATGCCAATTTCTAATCTATCTTGCAGAAAAAATAGCCGCCGGTACCGCATCGAAACAGTTGGTGTGTACTGAACATCCGTAGGATAGAAAATCACCGTGACGGAACGCTGAATGCACGTTTGTGTCGCTTGATATGCTAACAAAGTGCGTCTTTTCGCCGAACATTCGCTGAACATTCGTGATGTAAAGTTATACATCACTTATTTCTCATGAATAACTGATCAGGATTATGTAGCAAAAATGCAAACTCCCAAGTTAACCAGCAAATTGTCTTGCAGTGAAAAAAACAAAAATTTTACAAATCCAGCTCGGCCAAGTCAGGGGTGGAGGGAGGAGGTAGACGAGCTGTTCGTCTTCTTCATGATCCACCAATCCATCATCAAGGACGGATCTATAACCCACAATTTCTGGGGTCCAGGTCCCGCTTAAGGGGTTGAATAATTTGTTGAATCTAGGCGCTTTCTGAGCTAGCAAATACAGATGTGAACCCCAACCCAACCAACGATGATTTTAAAAGGGGGGGGCGGCTTGCCCACAACTCTGCACGTGTGATTCTCAGTTTAAGAAACGACCTTGTGGATACCGGAAATAGTTTGATTCAAGATGTTCCGTGGTGCGTTCTGAGCGTTTTATGACGACTTATTTTACGTTTTATGGAAAACGTAAAAAATATACATGATTATTTCGGGAAGTACCGGTATATTTTACGGGCCATCAGCTTACAAGTGCAGACGTCTTAACCTCTCGACCACCGAGCTTGCCCGATGACGATTGGCTGGCTAGAATCGCGGGTGCCGCGACATTTATAGTTTTGATGAAATTCTTGCGTCGGGTGTAAAAACAATTGATTGAATAGCACTGCATACTCAGTGCTTGCCGAGTGTCTGTGGAAAAAAACTTCACAGGTGACTCGGACGGGATTCGAACCCACGTCTTAACCTCTCGACCACCGAGCTTGTCCAATGACGATTGGCTAGAATCCTGTATAGCAGCGGGTGCCGCGACATTTATAGTTTTGATGAAATTCTTGCGTCGGGTCGTCGTCGTCGTTAGGGTTTCTCAACGTGTACGTCTTACGTACTTGGAGATCCATGGCCATATTTTTCGTACAGCCACTTGTTGAAATCATCTCTGTTAAACATAATTCTTCTAAGCTGCATAGGTTCAATCTGGGCGTTCTTGCCAAGACGCGTCCAGTGCGCTTGTTGTCCTTTCCGAGGGTTCGCAAAGCAAAGGATCTTTTGGAGCTCATTATTTTAGCGGCGGGTTGTGTGCGCTATGAACTTGTAGTGTTGTTTTTCGCAGAACGATGCGATGCTGGGTGTGCGCGCGATTTCAAGTACTTTGGTGTTGCTGTACTTGAAGGACCAATCCCACTCTGTGTCATCAGCATCCTTCGTGTTCTTGGCAGGCGCATTTCGACGAACATAGCCGCCTTTGAGCAATAAACAATTGATTGAATTTTTGCCCTACACCGACGCGTGTATAACACTGCATACTCAGTGCTTTCCGAGTGTCTGTGGAAAAAAAAACTTCACAGGCGACTCGGGCGGGATTCGAACCCACGACCTCCTGCTTTTATATTTATAGTTTTGGTGAAATTCTTGCTAACTATAAATGTTGCGGCACCCGCTGCTATAATTATAGGATTCTAGCCAGCCAACCATCATCGGGCAAGCTCGGTGGCCGAGAGGTTAAGACGTCTGCACTAGTATTTTTTTTTCCACAGACACTTTGAAAGCACTGAGTATGCAGTGCTATACACGCGTCGGTGTAGGTCAAGATTCAATCAATTGTTCCCTGTTTCTGTTTTTTCCTGTTCCTACATCGTTTATTATCTGTCTTACCCAGTCTTCTGTCGTTTGTGCCCCCAGTGTTTCTGAATGACAGTCCAAGTGACCCATTTGTGTTTATAGAAAATGTAATGTAATTCTATACGTAAATGTATTTAATAAAAGTTTTTCTATGTAGACTGGGAAATAAATTTTCATGCTTTTTTTTCTCATTACAATAAATATTTTTAATCACGAATCTTGAATATACTGTCACCCACTCTAAAAAGTGGAGAGACATGTCCACCGTCTCCCACCGATTGACCCTCATGCTTGATATGTCCGCGGACGAAACGCTTTCTTTCAAAATGTTCGAAATCAGATTCGTCCCGTAAGTTTGAAATAATGAAATTATACTAAGTACAGTATGTGTTTGGTTTGTATGTGGCAAATAAATTTATAAAGGCTGTCCGTTACACGATCCTGCAAACCATGTTTTCGAGTCAAAGATGGTATAGTCATAACGCCAGTCAGTGGGCCTGCGCTGCCGGCAGGCAGGGTACTGAGCTACATGACTCAAAATGTACTTGATAGTGATGGCGCGCGGGCACGGGGCTATATTTCGTGAAATTTATTTAACAAATTAGATGGAATAATATGTCTTGAATCAAGAATGGAAAAATCGTAATTTTGCACAATTGTAAAGAAATTGAATTATGTGACATTTTTCTGACATACTTTTACTTAACGTGATTTTTGCTTCCAGTCAAAACAGGAAGTTCAAATTTAAAAACTTCTAACGCACATCTGGTAGGGTTTATACAAATCACGTTTTACTATCTCCAAAAGAAAAACATGAATCGGAATTTCACAAAATTTGGCACAGTTGAACAACCACATTCAACCACATTCAACCATTCAACCACATTCAACCACATTCAACCATTCAACCATTCAACCACATTCAACCACTTTCAACCATTCAACCACATTCAACCACATTCAACCACTTTCAACCATTCAACCACATTCAACCACATTCAACCACTTTCAACCATTCAACCACATTCAACCACATTCAACTACTTTCAACCATTCAACCACATTCAACCACATTCAACCACGTTCAACCATTCAACCACATTCAACCACATTCAACCTCTTTCAACCATTCAACCACATTCAACCACATTCAACCACTTTCAACCATTCAACCACATTCAACCACATTCAACCACATTCAAGCACATTCAACCACATTCAACCAATTTCAACCATTCAACCACATTCAAGCACATTCAAGCACATTCAACCACATTCAACCACATTCAACCAAATTCAACCACATTCAACCATTCAACCACATTCAACCACATTCACCCACATTCAACCACTTTCAACCACATTCAACCACTTTACAAACAACCACATTCTGGAGTGTAAACGTAATCACAAGATTGAACCGGAAGTTATGGTCGGTAAAATTTGAAAATACATGTAAATCAATCAAATGATATGAACAATTGCATCTTCTCCGAAACCAAAACAGATAAATTCTGAAATTGTTCGTGCTCGTAAAGAAGATTCTGTAAAAAGGATGACACAGAGACTCCAATGAGTAAGGTAGAAAACTGTTAGGTCAGTGTGCATTCACCCGTCATCCCGTGTATGACTGTAAAATACATAAATAACTTTTACTAAACTATCTTATAGAATTTAAGAAATAAACTTTAAAAAAAACTAAATATCTTTTGGCTGATAGACTAAAATAATGAAACATGTAAACTCAAACTGTGATTTTAAGTCACAACAATCAGGGCAAATTCAGAACTGGGTGAATTATGAAATAATAGCACTGGAATGTGCTATGGAATGTGCTATACAGTGGTCTCATTGTTTCAGACTATGAGGTCTGATAAGTGCCCCATGCCTAGGTATACATATGCAAAGTGTACAAAGGTAATGGCATCAATTAAATCTTCTAAAATATAATCTATGCTGGCTTTTCCTACTTAAAATACACATAGTTGGAAAAGTGATCCAATACAAATCTTAATACAAATAACTTCTGTAAATTCTTAACTTTAAGAAACCCAAATCTGAGTAAAAAACAAGAAGGTTTGGGCCAAAGTTACACACGGGTGTATGTAATGAAAAATGCACAAGTTGATCCAAGTTTGAACAAATAAAAATGCAACAAATATAAATCCCAAGAACTCATGGGTAAACTTGAATGAAACATCAGCAATTTAGTCATTCTTAAATGATTATTAAATTTAAATAAAATTACACATACCTGTAAAAAGGATGACAGAAAGACTCCAACGAGTATAGCTAGGTAGAAAAACGTTTATGTCAGTATTCACTCACAGTCATCCGGTGTAAGAATGACCAAGGGTGCACACTGGCCAACACCAGGGCTCAACTTTGGGAGTTGGATTATGGCTGTTCCTTTTTTATTTGTTTTAATTTATTTATTTATGTATTTATTATTTTTTTGTGGGGGCATAAAACACATGTAACTGACCTGACCTTTACTTTCTGTCCAAACTCAGACATGCCTACGTTCAGTGGCAGTCATTGCAATTTAGAATCATTCTTCAACATTTACACCATTCGCGGCCGCATCACAATTCTTTCCGGAAAATGAAAATATTAAAAATAAAAAAATTGGAAGTGGCTCAAATCCTTGAGGATAGGGTGTTTTCAGCCCTCGCCATAATTATTCTACAGGGGATTACTAATGCAAGAATCCATCCAATTAATTTAATACGCCCTTTTTGTAGCAATATTTTTCATAGATTTTCAACTGTTCATAACAAAACAATTTAGCAAGATAAGAATACTTTATAATTCTCCATGACTGTATGTTTAAAATATGCATATCACAGAGCATCTCGCCATTGTGGATCCATACTGTAGTCTCACCTGATTCCATTCCCCAATGTCCACAATGGATTTTAACAAAATGTTTTTCCCACGTATTCTCATGTAACACTGTTAATTCAGTATTTGCTTTTGAGACTTTCTGGTCCTTATAAAAAAATAATAATTTTCTGGTTAAGATCAAAACACCTTTTTCCAAAATGGAATCAATAAAATTACATTTTATGAGCTTAAATAGCTCATAAATGCTGACACTGGAGCTTATTGAATGCAAAAGCGGGCCTCGGATCCCACGGCTTAAGCTCGCTTCGCTCGCCTTACACAATATACAACAATTCGAATACGTGTGCATGATATACATTTTCCTTATTGGACTGAATAGTATTAATTGCATTGCATGATTACTATGCTAGTAATAAGGCAATCCATTCAACTGGTGATAGGTTATGAATCATTATGATACAATCAAAATGGTTAAGCGAGCACCTTGCCAAGGGCAACCATTACATCAATTTATCAACAAATAAAACTTACAATAAAAGAGATATAAAGATTGAATTTTAACACTATCTATCATATAACACGACAAAACACTATCTTGCCAGAAAATCATCCATTCAGTCTGTTAAAATTGCCCGTCGCAATACAAATTAGTGAATGTGACATACAAAATGTACACAAATATTTCAATGCATGAAATGCCATGCCATTCTCCCATGTGAAAACCACCTGAACACACCTAATTTGTATTGGATTATAAGGGCATCTACAACAGCCCAAAGACAATGCCAAAAGACAAAAAAGACATAGAAATTGGTATGAACCAGTTTGAACTGGAATGAACTAAACACTGAATAAGAATAGTGATACTCTTGATACTTAGCCTGAACTGTTATATGTATTCACAGTACAGAACATCATGGGATATACACGTGTACAGTATGTGATCAGCCTGAAGAGCTTCAAACATACCAAAACAAATTGCTACAAACATTGAAGCTAAGTTAATTTGGGATTTTAATAGCCTATTAACAAATTATAATAGTTTGTCATAGATTAATCTTTTCATAACCTTATCAGGTTTAAGATCAATCTTCACGCTGGAAGTAAGAATTCACTTTATAGAATGATACAAACCTGTGAGAATTGGTCTGTTTCTCAGAAAAGTGCAAACGTTCATACAACTGCATGGTCAATTGACGCAAAGTGTTTATCCGAATAGTATGCATAAGTCTTCATCTTAAAAAGGGTTGTAAACAAAAATTCATTTGCAGTTTTGATTTCAACAATTTCAGTGTTATTATTTGTGGTACAATATTTAGATCCACTCCCCTCCGGTTTCATTTATTACAATGAAGCCAAAATGAGGGTTAGAAAATAAAAATATTGTACTGGAAAATCTCGGTGGAGGGCTTAGGAAAGAGATGCTCCTTTCTGAGATGGTTGAAAATTTAGTGACAGCAACATTTTACTTCTCCTCAAATACAAGGCTAGCCAAACTATATTGATTAAGCTATCTTTGTGTTTTGAATTTCTAGCTACTCGAACGCTGACCCATGTCGATAGCGACTATACAGACATAACTCTTTCTGGACGGCAAGCCTTTTGAAAGGCTCATGCGCGCATCGCGTTTTAAAAGGCTTGAACTTCATCACCTGACAACGGGTCTTGTTTTGACAACAGAGTGCACAATTGACCAATAAGAATCACAACCTTTACTTTTATACCTTCAATAATCCAAATATAAACAGATTATTAAGAATTTCCACACATAATTGTTGAATTTAATTGTTTACAGTATCAAATTGCAATAACGAAAACAACGTTTAAAATTCAATAGTCTTTTCTCAGTAAGAGCTGACACCTCTAATAATAATACAAGCCGACAGCAGGCGCAAAAACGTAATGAAACACTAAATTGGCCTGTCATCAAAAAGACTTCAAATTTATTGATTTCATATCTCACGTTGACAAATGATTTATATGATATTCGGTAGTTTTATTGTCATTTTGTTTGAGATAACAACACCGAACAAAAACCGCTTAAAATTCAATAGTCTGTTCTCAGTAAGAGCTGAAACCTCTCATATAATACGAGCCGACAGCAGGCGGAAAAACGTAATGAAACACTAAATTAGCCTGTCATCAAAAAGACTTCAAATTTATTGATTTCATATCTCACGTTGACAAATGATTGATATGATATTCGGTAGTTTTATTGTCATTTTGTTTGAGATAATTACCGTTACAAGCACAACAATACCGAACAAAAACAGAACAAAAATAGTCTGTTCACAGCAAGAGCTGAAACCTCTCAATTTACGAGCCGACGGCGGTTGTTTCCACTTAATGAGCCATTTCAAGTCCAAAGTGCTTGACTTTTAATTTAGTAATTGAATATTATTGAAATTCAGTAAATGAATGTTATTGCAATTCAACACACGATTGCAATACAAAAAGACCACTCTGTAAAAGGCTATATTTTGAGTGAGCTGTACTGCTAAAATTAACATAAACATTTCCTTTTGAGTGAACAGAAGCAATTAGGTGTTCGCGCGCTGTCGCACGCGAACACCTAAAAACCGAACTATTTCAAAGAAGTGTTTGCGCTGTCGCACAAACAACTAATTAATTCCGGAGAGAAAAAGAGTTTTAAATACCTAGGTCTATTATCGTAATAGACTTTTTTTCACAGATTTTCAACCGTTCGTAGTAATAAAGAAAAACCTCTGACCAATTAGATAGGAATATAATTCTCCATGACTGACTTGTGTGTTTTTTAAAATATGCACTAGTTTTTATCCCACGTTTCAATGATGTTTTGGGGGTTACCAATGCAATAATCCATCCAATCATTTTAACAGACTTGTTTTCAAATTATGCCATATTTTTTATTTTCAAACATAGATTTTCAACCATTTATAATTATAAAGGAAAACCTCTGACCAAGATAAGAATACGTTTTTAAAATATGCCTTTGTGGATTTATACTGTACTCTCACCTCATTCAATTCCCGATGGATTTTAGCCAAATATTTGTCTCACGCATGCTGTCAATTCAATATTTATTTTGGAGACTTTCTGGTCCTTATTAAAAATATTGTGGTTAAGATCCTGAAATCATTTTCCAAAATGGACTCAATAAAATTACATTTTATAAGCTGGCCTTGGACCCCCGGGCCCTGGACCCCACGTATGTAGCCAGGATTATATTTTTCGGACTTCAGTTCAGATTTGTAGAAAATCTCTCCAGTTGATCCTCTTGAAACTTGTTGAGTTAAATGCTGGCATCAATAAAACTCGCATTTTTAAAAATCCAGAAAAGAACTGGGCAAAACGTAGTCGGAGTGTAGTCAAGTTAACGTTATAACGCAACGAGGGGGGCAACATTTCCAAGGGAGGCACAATATCCGTTGGGGTACACAAACTAATTTTGTGGTTAAGATCAACAAATCATTTTCCAAAATGGACTCAATAAAATTACATTTTATAAGCTTAAATAGCTCATAAATGCTCACAGAGCTTATTGAATGCAAAAGCAGGTCTCGAATCCTACAGCGTAAGCTCGCTTCGCTCGCTGGCTCGCTGGTTTGGATTTGGCGCCCACTTTCAAAATCATTCCACCGCCGTTGGACTGAATATTATTAATTTGGCCCATTCTCATCTACATTAAGCCTTACACAATATACAACAATCAGAATACGTGTACATGATATACATTTTTTTCTTCTTATTGGACTGAATAGTATTAATTAATTGCTTGATTATTTATTGCCTTGCCTGATTACTATGATTACTATGGAGTGTCGTGGCCGACCGGTCTAGCTTACCGGACTCAAGTTCTGGTGTTAGCAGCAGAATGTGGGTTCGAAACCCGGCCGTGACACTTGTGTCCTTGAGCAAGACACTTAACCATAATTGCTTCTCTCCACCCAGGGGTTAAATGGGTACCTGTGAGGGGCAGAGTTGGTTGATAAGCCCTATATGCGCTGTAATGGCAGCAATTGAGCTGTATACTCCCCAGGGAGCTGAGATGGTTTCAGGAATGATTTATGAGCCTTATGAGCAGTGGTAATAATATAATGCGCCTTGAGCACCACTCAGTTGGTGGATACGTGCGCTATATAAGTCCACACATTATTATTATTATTATTATGCCAGTAATAAAACAATCCATTCATCTGTTGATATAAATCATTATGGTGCAATCAAAATGCTATAAGCGAGCCAGTTGCCAAGGGCAACTGTTACGTCAATTGATAAACAAATAAATATTACAATAACAGAGATATCAATATTGAATTTTAACACTATCCATCATATGATAAAACAACACACTATAAGGACATCATCTAGTCAGTCTGTTAAAGTTACCCTTTTGCAATACAAATTGGTTGAGTGTGATATACGAAGGGACACAAATGTTCCAATGCACAAAATGCAGTGCCATTCGCCCATGTGAAAACCACCTGAACATACTGTACCTAATTTTGTGTTGCGTTATAAGGGTATTTACAACAGCCCAAAGACAATACAAAAGACATACAAATTGGTATCAACCATTTTGAACCGGAATGAACTATAGACACTGAATAAGAATAGTGGTCTAGCACCACGACACCTTTATAATCAGCCTGATACTCTTTTATATGCATTCACAGAACATTGACAACTCTTTATCATAGCTGGGCCAATGCACTTGATGTTCCGAAACCCTCCCGCATTGATGCCATATTTTTGGATTGGTCTAAAGCATTTGATCGTGTGAGTCATCAAGTTCTTTTGAACAAATTACATAAATATGGCGTTTGTGGTTCAATGTTGGACTGGTTTAAGTCTTATCTTACAAATAGGTCTCAACGGGTTCAGTTTATGGGATCATCATCTGACTGGGCTGCGGTTCATTCTGGTGTGCCACAGGGATTTGTTCTTGGACCTTTACTTTTCAACATTTATGCTTTTGATCTGCCATTTTGTGTTCAGTCGAATCTTCGTCAATATGCAGATGACACTGTTTTGTATAGAGTTATTGAAACTCCAGATGATGAAGTGACACTCCAGAATGATCTGCAGCACATAAACACCCGGTGTAATTTAAACTGTATGGCTTTAAACCCAAATAAATGTAAGCTAATGACTGTGACCCGTTCTAGAAATCCTGCTAAACCACTGTATAATATTGGTGATTACACTTTGGAAAATGTTGATAACTACAAATACCTTGGTGTTATTATTTATAGGGACTTAAGCTGGAAAACCCATATTAGCAATGTTGCTTCAAAAGCCACAAGGCTAAATAGATTTATTGGTAGAGTAGTTAAAACTAGGGACCCTAAAATTCTTATTTCACTTTATCGCTCAATTAGCAGACCCATACTTGAGTATGCAGCCCCCGTCTGGTGCCCTGTCCTCACTACCCAGCAAGAAACGCTTGAGAAGGTACAAAGACGTTTAACCCGTTTTTGTTTAGGCCTGCCGAGAAAGGTTTTACTTAATTCCAATAGTGAAATTGTGTATTCTGACAGGTGTGTCAAGTTGGGTCTTCCCTTTTTAAACAATAGAATTCATTTCCTTTCAATTGTGTTTGCTATTAAATGTTTATATAATAAATTTGACATTCCTATTGATCTAATCCATGTTAATCGTAGACATACTGAAGTTATTAAGTTTTCTCATCAAATGGCAAGGTCCAATGCTGCTCATCATTCTCTTTTTTATAGATTCCCTAGATTATGGGAGGTGCTACCAACAGATGTTAAAGAAACAGTTATTTATAGTTTATCTTTATTTATGTATTCACTTAGAAAACATGTATTAGTCCCTGGCCTAGCAGATGCCCTAACTCAAACTGTGTAGTATTTAAGTTTTTATATTTTTATTATAATATTATTTTTATATCTCAAAGTGTACCTAAAGCCATTTATCGTTCTTTGTGTGATTCAATGTTTGTTTACTTCCTAAGTGGTAGTATCAGGAGATCAACTCGACAGTAATTTAGTTTACTTTTTTGTAATCCTACAGGGGTGCTACCTTTGTTTCTGTTAATCTAATGTAAATTTGTGTTTATTTGTTTTTTCTACCTGTGAAATCAATAAATGAAATGAAAAATGAAATCAGCCTGAATAACTTCAAACATGCAAATTGCTACAAACACTGAAGCTAAAATAATTTGGGAATTTAATTTTCTCAAACTATCACAGTCTGTCTGGTTTAGATTAAATCCTTCATAACCTTATCGGGTTTAAGATCAAGTTTCACTATAGAATGCTAGAAGTAAGAATTCATTTTATGTAAATGATACCAACCTGTGAAAATTGTTCCATATGTTTCTGAGCAAAGTGCAAAAGTTAATACAACTGCATGGTCAATTGATGCAAAGTGTTTAGCCCCATAGTATGCATAAGTCTTTATCTTAAAAATTGTTGTAAATAAAAATTCATTTGCAGATTTTATTTCAAAAAAATGACATAACCTCAGGCAGAATTATTTATTTCTCATAATGTTTGATACCGTAATCAATATTACACCAGATACATGTATGCTTTCCGAACTGAAACCTTTTCTTTCCTTTGCCAAAAGTGTACAAGGGTTGGATATGTTACAGTGTACTGCATTTTCCTGTTATTTTTTTTTCATACAGCATCTGATCCTTGTCACATTCATGAGCTATATTCTGTGCCTCTCAAAGTCAAATTTATTATGTTAATAATGATTATGGTCTTCAACAGAGGGTCTATTTCATGATTAGCCAAGTTTGATATTGAGTACGTCAACCTGTTATCTGCATTTTCATGCCTTATCACATGATCTGCCAGTTTAAACCGTCATTAGACATGCACAACACGTGAAAAGTGTTAAAAATGTTGCAGAGTAACCTTTAGTATTTTACTTCCACCAAAAACTATTTTTGTGTCCTCATATGGACAAAGTGGACCAAGAAATACTTTTGAGTCCTATTTTATTTGGAGCAGTGTACCTGCCTTTATTGTACTTGTTCACAATGTTGGGTCAAAATCTTGTTTTTGAACTAAATGACCCAAAATGTTGGTTATAGCGGTGATCTAAGTGACGTCACATTGTTGCTTGTACTGAAGACAACATCTTGTGCCAAATGTCATGTCATGGGTATAGCGCCCCTAACGGTGACCTTTGGATGTTTTCATGGCCTCATTGAATAGATCGTGTCAAACTGAACAAACTTACGAAGTTTCATGAACATCGGCTGAAGAATATAGAAAATACGAGGGGGGGGGGGGGGCACAATGAGCTTGAGAACAAAAGAAGCAAATCCCAGGCTTAAAATGATGTTTAAAGGATGTCAAACTAAATTGTTAATATTGACACAAGAAATGCCATTTAAGGTATTCAAAATTAATCAAATTGTCGAATTTTAATGATTGAATTTTAATTTGTTTTGTTGGAATTTCGGTCATTAATATATACATAATCTATATATATATATATATATATATATATATATATATATATATATATATATATATATATATATATATAACTATCTCAATATATATCTCTATATCTATATAGATATATAGATAGATATATCGAAATATCTATATAGATATAACGTAAAATCTTAAAAGGTTCAAAAGTTGGTTATTTAATGCATATCTCTGATTCAAAGAGATTTAGCAGTGGCTGCATACTCTTAAGTCTTCATACCAATAATTTAACTTCTCGTCCAAGGTAGCTTTGTTAAACTATGAAAACCCCACTGAAAAGTTACTGGAAACTCTTATTAAACGGGCAGTATCGTCACGATCACAGCAGACTTTCGACAGGGTATGGAATCGATGTCCTAGTTTAAAATTAATACAGTGACTGGAAATTACTGGCTCATTTATGGAGCAGCAATGGTAATATGACCTTATCATGTGGGGAATTATGCAGTCACTGAGTTAATCTAAAACTATCATTCCGATTCCATGCCCTGTTGATCGTGACGATACTGACCCTTTAAAAACCTCTAATGTCTATAATTCTGACTTCAGGAGTATGTCCCCATCCCCTTTAGTGAAACTCCGTCTCTGTTCAAACCTGGGCTATGGGAGCACGTACCCCAATCCTCATCCGAGGCCTGTGTCCCCCGTATGTCCCCACCCCGTTTAGAATCAGATCAAATTATATTTATGTTTGTCAAATCGACCATGGAAGAATAAAACTGGATGACAAAATGTCTCAAATTCTCACCTGATAAATTCCAAAGTCCCGCAGTTATTCGACTGCCTATGAGTTTCAAATATAAATGCCCTTATTTTGCTTTGCAGATTCTGAATGGCAACTAGTTTTCAAAGGGATGGCAGGGAGAGGGGATCAACTGTACGATATGTGGACAATGGTGACCTGGAACGAAGATCTGGAGGTCAAGGGAAATTTTCGAAACAAAACAGTGTTCGAGGCTTGGGGCAGCGGGCAGCTGAACATTCAACGAGTAAGTCAACCATGTTTGTTTTATAGACGATGTGACCTGTGACGTCACACATAAACCAAAACATGCATACCGCTGGCCATAAAATTAAGTCTAGTCGTCGTTGTGAGGGAACTTTTATTTATTTATTTTTTTTTCGCGAATATTTGCGCAAATATTCGCGAAATATTTCGCGACATCGCAAATATTTGCGCAAATATTCGCGAACAAAAATCACGAAATCGCGAATATTTGCGCAAATAATAATTCGCGAACAAATTCACGACATTGCAAATATTCGCGAATGCGATGTCCCTTCGGGGCCACCATAGAACTTCCCTCACCTAGCCACGGTTACAGTGTGTGGTTGAACTTGTAGATTCCAATAATCTAAAATAATTACAATTATGCGATACATTGATACCAAAATTTAAAAAAAAAAATCAGTTCCTTGCTCCAGTATTCCAGGCCACGTCAGGTCTTCGTTATTAAACAGCAGTTGGCGTCACGTGACTGCGTTTGTAAACACTCTTACATTCAGCAATTAAATTATTTAAATTATTGTAGTGGAAATTAAGTTGCATGAATGTATACTGTTGGTTATGTACAAAAAATGTTGTGATATTTTGGAGGGGAAAATGGTACAACAGTATTTAAATAAGCGTTTAAATTCGTGTACTGATTCCATTCACTTACGCCCAAAATGTTTTTTTGTTGTTTTGTTTTTACTTAATTTATTACTAGACTGGCTTTAATAAATGGTAGAAATTGTTGTCGCTGAAATTAAGTACTTGGGTACGAGAAAAACTGGGGGTTTTTATGAAAAGGAAAATCGTACAAACTAGTCGTTTGAATAAGGACTTTCGCGAGTACTAATAATATAGATTCAAAGAAATGTTTTCTAAATTAATTGTACTGGCATTTATTAATGGCAGAAGTTGTCGTCGCGGAAATTGATTATGTCTGCATGTATACTCTAGGGAACGGTATAATTATTACAATATTTTGGACAGGGAAACTGGCACAAAATCGTTTGAATAATAACTTTCGTGTACTGTCAATATAGGATTCCCAAAATTTCAAGTTTAAAAAACAATCGTGGTTTTACAATATTTATATCGGTATCACCTACATGAAAGGCGAGCGTTCTAACCACTAGGCTACCAAGCCACTCGAATTAGCCGGTAAACTAATTATTAGAAGTAGTAGTGAGGTTAGTTAGTGAAATTATCGTTACACGTCGGCCAAAAGCACCATTTTTCATAAAATCATCAATTAGGCATGTAGATTTGTTACAAGTCATGTTCCAAACAATCTGAATACAATGTGACTTTGAATTATGTAATTATAACGTCATCACCATTTCATTACCAAATAAAACAAACAAAATAGTTGGTGGGATATTAAAGTCATTTTGATTATGTTTTAGAGGTCATATAATTCCATGTTGATAATGTTTGTTCAATTAAACCTATATATTTTAATTGTAAATTATGGTGAATCATTCATTGCAATTGTACTTAGTTCAATTATGATAATGTTGTTTGGCCAACTGAATTTCTCTAACTTTCATTGTTTTTGGGTGGACAAAAAAGTAAATGGTATTTTCTCCACACCAACCGATATTAATAGTTTTGTCGCAGAGCTGACATACCGGGGAATAGACCATTTTGGCATTTTTGATATTTTGTTTTATAGTTATGGGGATATTTAAGGGTTACTCTTTCATACTTTAATGTCAACTGACTAATACCAACTGATATACAATCTTCAGTAATAACATCTATAATAGTTACGCGTTTTGCTGTAGGCCCCTATATTCAATGTACCATAGAATGATGGCCGTTAGACAAAAAAGGACCAAAGTGTTGCTTGGATCTACTTGAGCCCAATACATACACTACATAACATGCGCCCATACCGAGAATGGTTACAGGTTACGTCAACAATTGAGATTCGCGCCAAATATGCCCCAGGTTTTATGCACTCTAAAAAACGAAGTGCTGAATATAGCACCTCAAGTGCAGTCACTATACAAGCTCCTAAAAAGTGCTACAATTAGCACCTGAAGTGCTATATTCAGCACTTTGAGTGTACTTTGTATACGCACTCTAGAAACGAAGTGCTGAATATAGCACCTCAAATGCAGTCACTATACAAGATCCTAAAAAGTGCTACAATTAGCGCTTGAAGTGCTATATTCAGCACTTCCAGTGTACTTTGTATATGCACTCTAGAAACGAAGTGCTGAATATAGCACTTCAAGTGCTAATTTTTTTTTAAAGACAAACACCCTGTATGTACATTATTATCTGAATGCATATTGTAACATTATGCACGTACGTGTTGCTTGGATCTACTTAAGCCCAATACATATACTACATAACATGCGCCCCCACCGAGAATGAGTATACCCCAGGTTTTATGCCTGACGTTAACATACACTGAAAGCTTCCTTGTTACATGCTAAACTTGCCTACAATGTGTAAAACATTTTAGTACAAGATAATTTTCAGTGCAAGATGTTATGGTAAATTATGTGGTGGAAACTTACAAACGTTTCGAACCAAGTAGGATCTTATAGGTTGATGAAATTCTTACGTCGGGTGATAAACAATTGATTTAATTTTGCCCTACACCGACGTGTGTATAGCACTGCATACTCAGTGCTTTCCGAGTGTCTGTGAAAAAAACATTACAGTCGACATTCGAACCCACGACCTCTTAACCTCTCGACCACTGACCTTGCCCGATGTCGATTGGCTGGCTAGAATCCTATATAGCAGCAGGTGCCACTACATTAATAGTTTTTGATTAAATTCTTGCGTCGTGTGATAAACAGTTGATTTAATTTTGCCCTACACCGACGTGTGTATTTCTGAGTGTCTGTGAAAAAAGCTTCACAGGCGACTAGGGCGGGATTCGAACCCACGACCTCTTGCTTACTAGTGCAGATGTCTTAACCTCTCGACTACCGACCTTGCCCGATGTCGATTGGCTGGCTAAAATCCTATATAGCAGCGAGTGCCGCGATATTATAGTTTGATGAAATTATTGTGTAGGATCTTTATCAAAGGTCTCCGATAAAGATCCTGCTAGTTTCGAAATGTTAGTCCACTAACTACAATTTGTCACTCAGGTCATTTTGGTTGGTAAGCAGTTAGGAACGGCAAATTATTTATTTAAATACATTTAAATTATTTAAATCAAAAAGATCTGGACAATTGTGTTTAAAGTGCTGAAACTCAAGCGATAACTGAATATCACATTAAATTATAAACCAACAGCTCTGGGTTTGCCGACTGAAAATATATATTTGGACCAACCCTTGTTCTAGCACCTTTGATGCTTCATTTTGCCGACTGAGGCTTAAATGCCAACTGAGAAAAAATATTGGGGGAGGTATCACCCCCCTGCTCACTACAGCCCTGCGTAATGAGATTAGTTTGTTAGAGTTTGGTTTGGTTGAGCATTCGCAGGTTTTTTTTTAAGATTGGAAATAGGCACAACCAATTGGACCACATTGGAACCAATTGGACATACGTTTGTGCAATTGAAGATTTTTCCAATTGGTTCCAGTTGGAACTTTTTCAAATTAGTTTCAATTTGCCCTTTTTCAATAATTCCTCCCAGTCGGACTTAATTAAAAGAATATTGGTTTTAATTATGCCCCAGTCACATTGGAGCTGCGATTGCCTACGACCATGTCAGTCGTGCGACCTAGGGCGGTCTTGGCCCGGTCGTAGGTTTTTTCTGCGATGTCGGCCTAGCAGTCACACAATAAGACCTGTCCCCGACTGGTCTGCGACTTGTAGCCAACTGATAGCACGACTGGTCGCAAGACCTTGAGGGACTTGTCGTACGATCACCCAAGACTACCTACGATTGTCAAGGATCAGTCGCAAGACTAGTCACGCATAGTCGTGTGACTAGTCGTGCATTCGCACGACAAGTCGTGCGAATAGTCGTGCGACTGTTGGACGACTGGATAGTCCCACGATGAACCACGACTACGTAAGACCACCCAAGACTTGTAGCACGACCATCGCACGACTATTGAAGACCTACCTACGACCAGCTACGACCAGCTACGACCAGTTTGGTCGCAGCCAGGTTTTTGAACATGATCGAAAACCTCCCCAAGACCGAATTCGGTCTTGCGACTACCCAAGACCACCCGCAACCACCCGGGACTTGTCGCATGACTTTTCTACGATTCCTTGTAATTTCCAGTAGCAGACGATCGTAACCTGTTGTAAGTTGTCGTATCCTCCAGTGTGACTGGGGCATTAGACTGAATTTGATGTCCAATGTATTGAGCCATATGAAGATGTCTGCATGGGACCATTAATTCATATCTTTACTGTAAAACCATGGTTCTCATTATTATTTTGAGAAATGTGCCATTTTAAAACATTCATGTTATCCTTTCCTCAAGTAAAATTGCAACGTTCCGATGAAAAACAATTGTCGAAAATTGCGTTTAAAAAAGCGAACAACTCAAGGGACATATCTTTAACAAGAAAATAGCGAAGTTTTATTCATAAATATCGATCCGCAAACACAAACTTCTTAACAAGAAAATTGTATACAGTTAATTTGGAAACGTCTGCCGTTAAATAATAGTAACTTAGACAGAATAGACAGAAATATTTCAAAGAGATGTTTGATGCTATGAAGCTTTTAAACATGACACCAAGTATTAGTTTAATGTAAAACTGTGAGATGACCAATAGTGTCAGGAATAGAATTGCAAAGGTATACGAAAATATGACAAGGCTTCTCAGTAGCTTCAATAACTTCTTAAATGATGACAATATTTATTATTATGCACTCGTTGCTCCCTGGTATAGGGAGCAATTACAGCAGTAATTACAGATGTCAAAATACAATGTATAAATGATTGATTTACGGTCAACTGACTATTGCTGCTTGACTTCTGATGAGTTGTTGACATTGTGCCCCATTGTTAAATTGACCACTCTGTCTCCGGTGAAGTATTTACCACGGTTTAATATGTTTATTTTAATTCAAATTAAATCAAAATAAATCAACCTGAAAATAATAACCTTGTTGCAGCGAGTGATGTGTTTATTAAGTGTATGAAAAGAATGACGACAACAACATTTATCCCCTAAACGACTTGTAATAAGTGTTTCTAAAAGATAAGAAATATTCTTGGCTGACGCAACAATGCTCTCATTGCAATATCGGGTGGGGAAACTACACAATGTACCAAAAGTGGCATAGCCATAATTTCCGAGGAGGGGTGGAGGTTTTTCATTTATAAATAATTATATTGTCCTTGAAAAAACACCTTGACAGAAAAACACAATTTGACATGAGTGCATGACCCTAAACCCAACCCTTGGCAATGCATGTATATTTTTTAAACGTGTAGGCCTACTTGTGTTTTTGTCATTTGACCCAAAGAAACCACCAATATGATAATATATAATGTGTCCAGGAGCGGTTTCAGGGTCTCGAAAAGGGGTGGGGCATATGGGCAAAAAGGTTGGCGGGGGAGGGGAGGGGAGGGCACACTGCCCAAAAAGGGAAGAGCGCACACAAATTGTATGGTCAGTGTACATGCATGTCAATAACAAATGGAGAAACATGTTCCTACCTTCAGCCCAAACCTCTTGGATCCGCCAATGTATATTTCTCTGTCTGTCTGTATTTGTCTGTCTGAAAAGTTGCAACTAAATGAAATCATATAAATAGGTAATTCTAAATTCCTCGCTTGAAAAATTAAGCAATGTATTGGGCTCTCATATATTCAACTTCAACATTTGCATTATTTTGTTTAATTGGCATTAATCATTTGGAACCAATTGTGTCCAATTGGACATCATTGTGTCCAACATTACTTTTTGAAAGTTGTCCCATTAGAACTTTCAATTCAAATCAATTCAAATCAATTTTATTATTCATCATGACCAGCATGAAAATCATCTTCTCGTGCTGCACATATGTATATAAAAATATAATAAACATTAAATATTTAAAATCTTCCATGAAATAATTTGTAAAAACTACAAAATATACAAGAAAAGCACAGTACATGACCAAACATATACATATTAAATGAATTAATAACAATGGAATCATGTAAAAAAGACAAACCAGCGCAAGTCAGGCATCCATGGGATGGGTTGAGATGGAAATGGAAAAGGGAAGAATGGTAAAGGGGAGGGGGGCTGAAGGACGAGGGGGAGGGGAGAGAATGAGACAAACCATAACTAATAAACAAATTATCTGGTAAAACATTTGTTAAAACTTTTCAATTGGAGAGGTTTCAATTCCGTTAGATTTCCCAGAATACAAATTTCTATGCAGATTTTTACAAAAAGAAATGTTCACAAACAAAATAGGGATTTGGAAAAGGCGAAATTTAGCTCCGCCTCCTAATTTGCATACATTTCCAATTTGAATGAGTTGGTCTTCGACATTTTCCAATTGGAAATTCAATTCCAAGTTGGGTGAGACACTGATGGGTAGCTGGGCATTTGCAACATAAATTGCGCATAATTTGAGCAGAATTCGGAGTTTCCCCAAAGAGAAAATGGTTGAATATTTGTTGTGGGTTCATGCCAGCCATATTAGGTATCTGAGCAAACAATTTCAGTACCGATATCAGCCACCGATGGCTAGTAAAGCTAGGTTAATGGATTATTTATAGGAAAATGGCGGCCATTTGGAATAAATTACGTCATAATTACGTCACGGCCATAACGGTATACACATTTTTAGGAGCATTGGATTTTTTAACAAATATATACACCCATAGGAGAAACCTATGTACAAAATTGTTGTCACTTTTGTCCACCGTGTCACGATTACTGTGATTTTCTTCCTTAACTCACCTCACTACCTTTTTAAAAATTAGCTTCATAAGATAATGTGAATTCTTTACTACAGAAACAATATTGCATCCTAGCTCTGTGAAATACTCAAAGCCGCACACTCATGTTCTCTCCACGTACCAGAGCGAAATGCACAATAAAGGCACTGTTAATTCGTAATAGTATTGTTAATTCGCGCATGATTTGTGGCTTAGTCCTGGTGAGACATCTCTACTATACCACTGCTACTAAAGCACACGTTTGTTATTAACCGTATATAAGACATTACCCCCAAACCCCATTGACCAAAATCACCTCTTTAAATATCCAAGATGTTGGGATATTGATATCGTCACGTTCCAGGACGAGAGAGCATTATTAGGTACGAGTTTTACAAGACTACTCGAAAGCCCTGAGGACGAGGTTGGGCATCACTTTAGACAGATTGTTCAGGGTGATTGGTACAACTATACCAACTTCTCATCAAGCTACATGTATATAGCTTTCGTATATTATATTAATTCGGTAATTTTATAATCAGGTAATTAACAATGTTGTACCTTCCATGGTGCTGAATTGTTAAGTCCGTTTGTAAACAATTTGTAATTACTCCGCCATTTTTTCCCAAAAATTCTCAATTTCCACAAGTTCCCTTTTGAAACATAACCAAACAGCATGGAGAGTGCCCCGTTAGCATATTTTGAACCATTGACCCAGAAATCAACCCCCAAACACCAGACCATGTACAATTCCTATAGGACCATGTACAATTCCCATAGGACCATGTACAATTCCCATAGGACCATGTACAATTCCCATAGGACCATGTACAATTCCCATAGCATATAGGCCTATAGCCCATCTGTCAACACAAGATCATTGAATTTAGCCGCTCTAATCACAAGGCTTCAAATTGTTTTCTTGGGTCTAGAGGGCCTCTATCCGTCTGTTTAGACCATTTGAAAAGGGGTTGTGTTCAACAAAACAAACGTATTGCACGCTATTCACCTGTGTGTGTAGATTGTCATGGCACACCGCAGGGCTTTAGGTAAACAGTAACGCAATAACAGAGAAATGAGGATTTATAAACAAATACATATTTAACCTATATTCAGGTGAAGCTTTCCCTGTATGATCACACTGAGGTCAAAGTTGAGTTGATATTCAATGGAAGCGAGTCAGACATCTTAAGCTGGTTCGATAAGGAGCGACTTATGTCATCTCCCTGGAATGACCTCACTTCGACCACGACTACAAATTACTTCTCTGCTGTTGGTCACGTGTAAGTTAACACCATTTTATTCACGATTTCTCCTGAAATGTGCCGAGCTCCCACAGAAACGTGTTGGTATAGTAGTCGCATACAATTTGACAGAACAATGACCTTCCATGAACTTCATGTACAATGTATTTAGTACGTAAAACCACAGAGAAGGTAAAATCTATTGTCATAGAAACATGAACTAATTGTATCATTGTGGGCTGTAAACTCCAATAAACTTGCTAAAGTAACATCAGAGCGTATCAATTCCAATGGAAAACCTCATTTGTTATCTTTATATACGGTAGTTGCGCATACAGGTTGGATTCAATCAGATTAGCTTGAAATATTACATTTACTTGAGTTCTTTCGGGTTACACCATGTAATTATCTGTTCTTGGAAGAAGTGAGTGATGGCTCTGAGAAGAGTCGGTTGGTTTGTTTTCAACGTTTCGACTAGTCTGCTCTAGCCGTCATCAGGAGACATTACATTTACTAGACCATGTTGAAAAACAGCGAAAGCACCAAACTCGTCCCCTGGGCCTTCCTCGACCACGTTCTCACTTCTGGAAACTGTAGAAAAAATTAATTTTCCAACGATGATTAGTTACTTTACAAAACAATTATGCCCCCAAAAACACACTTTAAATATATTTCTCTAGATTTGTTTGATTTATAAAATCGTGCCTATATTTATATTTACCTGCAATGCGTATATGATCTAAAATTGTTGATTGCCCTCTTTACTGCAGCACACACTCTTCTTAGTAAACGTGTGTAAGTACGGAGCCCCTAAAGGGACCTATATGAAGAAAAAAAATATTTCGAGGCAACGTTCCTTATTATTATTTCGTTCCATCAAAAACATGTTGTTCCCTCGAATTAATATTTCGTTCCGTCAAAATAATATTTCGTTCTCCCTCGAAATATTTCATTCCCTCGAAATAATATTATTTCGTTTGTTTGGGCGTACGTTGACGTCCGACTGTAATCTGTACGACGGATCAGTAATTTATACATATGAATTAGCTTTTTAGTTATTTTTACCATGTCCATGTCCATTTCTCACAAATCATACGAAAACGATACAAAATATTTTTTTTTCGAGGAAAAGAAATAATATTATTTCGAGGAAATGAAATAATATTATTTTGAGGGAAGGAAATATTATTTCGAGGGAACAAAATAATAATTCGAAGGAATGAAATAAAATTAGTATTTTTGTTCATCTATATCCCTTCAGGGGCTCTGTATATAAGACTATAAAGCCAAAGTATATCGGCTACATGCAAGCACATGTACATGTGTAAATACATATCCAAGACGTTTTATATTGAATCGTCTCGTTCCTGGGTAATGGGTACGAGGTGCCCCGTGGACGAGGTTGCGAAAGCAAGAACTTAACTTCCACGGATTTTACCGAGTGCTGTGTACAATAGTCTGTAATGATTACAATATGACATTATGGTGGTCAGGCGAAATTGGAATTTTGTTTTGTAATAATACATACAAAACGGAATGATAAAAAAAATTAAGGGTAAACTATGGTTTTGTTTGTATGTTTTAGGCAGCATAATACTCACGTAAAAGTTACGTTTGTATGTAGGCCTATAATATATTTACCTCAATGCATAATAGACTGGTCCGGCCTCTCATTAACACAGCACAGAATGACCGATAGGGTTATATTGTTCCATGATGACTCTTCCATGTCGGTCGAGCGTTCATGGCGCTTTATGATAGTTTTCAGCATTGCTAGGGATTGTCAAGGGCACAGGGACGAATCTGGATTGGTCTGTAACGAAATAAATGACTTGAAGCAAGTCTGATTAAGATTTACTCTTTGACATGATAAGTTATGGGCGGGTCCCAAACTGCAGAGGGAGCCGTCTAAAACAATCGAAATCTCAGATTTTCAAATAACATTTTGCCCGTGAGTAATCGTCAACGTTGGTTCCGCTACATACAGCAAAATCAACTTTTCCTTTCCGTATTTCTCCATGTGAGTCACTGGATCAGTGCTTAAACATTTTTTTTAAAGAGGGCAAATAATAATAAGCGACTTTTTAAACCTACGGAACAAAAAATTAAACTAAACAAGTAACCTCTTTTGTCTCAAAGTCAGAAAAGCCCAAGGCCCGGCGCACTGAACAATGTGACCCCTCTTTAAAAATCACCACCCTAATGTCGCCCTTGTATAGAAGTCACGCTTTCAGTGTCTAAACAATAGGGGCTCTTAGCAGATATCAATGATTTATTTTCCCCCATATTTAGAGAGGTTTTGTTATAAAGAAACTAAACGACATAGGTTTGATTATCTCAACCCAAGGTAAAATATTGTAAATAGTCATTTAGTCTGAACTTCTTTAGCTCGACTTCAGAATAACCCCAAAGTTCACTATGGGGGAAAGAAATGGCCCCTCTATTTTTCACGTACAACAGCACCAATATTTTCGGTGTTATTACTAAACAAATTGCCAATATTTGAATGATTTTGTCGACTGAAAAGATGACTTTGCAAGGACAATATTAGGGGTAACATTAATTCAAACAGAGCTTCGGAACTTGAACCAATTATAGGCTTTTCCCCTTTTTTCTGTATTCGTAAAAACATTTCAGCAACCGACGGTTTTTCATCAATAAGAATTATGGCGGATGTGATGTGGACGTTGGGTGGCTGATTGTAGTTGAAGTACCGGTATCATCAGAATGCTCATGGGAAAAAGCAGTTGACAATAATATACCACCTGTCATACTATACAGCACAACCACAGGCGCAGTCAACTGGCATAATGCTGTATATGGTAAAGAAAAACAATTAAACATGTATCGCCCGTGTTTTCTCCTATTTTACCGGCAAATTTCTGAAAATGTTGGTTACATTGGATTGGAACATCGATAATTTCCTGATATAGACAAGAAAAGAAATACTTTGAAATGTAATATTTAACAAAACAGTAGTCAGAAACTTAGTTTAACAGCAAGTATAAGTCAAAATTAATTTTTGGCGGGACTCACCATCAATTAAATATATTCTGGAACATATTTACTTCGAAATCGTGACTCTCATGTTTATTTGTTATTAAGTATTAAGGAATGTGTTAAGTAAAAACCAATGTTCCGATGTATGAAAAGAACATTATCGGAAAATTTGCCTTCAATAGCGCGAAACACAGGCGATACACCTTGAATAAGAAGTCCATTTTTGTAGCGTAAGGCCAACAAAACGTCAGCGGCGTGTTTTAGTTCAAATGAGAAATATGGCCAAGGTCACCGGGAAATGTGTCCTGCTCTTTATGAAACGATGAACATAAGCCTGCATGATTTCTACAATAGTGTGCAAGACCAGTTGCCACACCCCCACACCCCACAACCCCATTCAGTGATGAGAAAAACTTCTTTGGAGACATTTGGCAGCGCGATGTCTCAGCCAAATTCAAGGCGCCCAACATTGGACGGGTCCAGAGGGGGCTTTCTTGGTAATGTATGGGATTGATAATTAAGAATAGCCAAATGGTTGAACGTTAAAGATGTACTTGGTTTAATAAAAACGGCCAAAATAATTTGATGACGGGACCCATCGATATTTCCACCGCTCGAGGGCTATGATGTGCATGAAGCGGGTCAGATAACCTGTGTCATAACAGAGTGTTGTATCTCTTTGGAATTCCTTGCCTGGTGCATGTTTCCCTTCATCCTACGATCTATATCTTGTTTCAAGAGGAATCTCAATTCCCACCTTCAGCTCTTCTGAGCTTTTTACTTTTTTATTGTTCTTGTATTGTTGCCCCGTATCTTGCTTGGCCTTTAGCCTTATTTAGGGCGAATAAGTATATATTTTTTTTAAAGAGAGTACATCAAAATTGGGTCCATCTCATTATGATAATTATGATTTTTCAGCAACTACCGAAGTGTATCTTAAATGTTGAAGAAATGAAATATGAATGTATAAATTTAGTTTTATTTGTCTATTTGTATTTCTATTTGAATTTGTTTGCAGATGGTACGGTAGGCAGGGCGGATTACTTGACCATACACGTTGATACTGAGTGAGGTAGGCATAATGACGATACACACAGGATGTTTCTGGTCTCAGAGAATCTGTGTTCAACTAAATAATTACACAGATAAGAGAACTAAGCCTTTCTCATTAAAAACAAATCTCTGATAAGTTTGATTCATTATTCACAATGTGAGACTTATAAATCATTTTAACATCATTAATTTGTATAGATAGATGAAATTCTTGAGTTATTAATTTGATAGAATAATCATAGAAACAAAGTGGCGTATCCAGAAGATGGTATAATACCCCCCCCCCATCTACTACAAAAGAGAGACAAAGGTGAAATTGACAATAGGAAAATTATCAGCACTATATTCCTGAATGTAGCTGAGCTACGTCACAAACTTCCAGTCACATTTAAGATATCGAAATTTGTGTAAGGTGCCCCCTAGAAAATTCTGGATCCGTTCCAGAAATTGTAAAATAATCCCAAATTCTATGTTGTGAGAAGCTGTGCATGTTAAAGTTAAGAAAAAATCAACTCATCTTTCAAGTTTAATGGTCCACACCACAGCATCGGTAATTCCTAAATCTTAAAACTTGTAATAAGCTTAAAAGGAAGATACAGCATTGGTAATGTTAGCAAAACTGCTTCTATGAGAATGCTTTACTCTCTTTGAATCAAAATAAACATTAACCTTTAAATGTTTCAGCTTAGTACTTTAAAAGTAAACTTAATACTCTCCTTTTCCAGAAAGCTTGTGTATCTTATATTTATTGCAATTTTAATGATTACTTAATAATGTTTGTGTCTACAACCAGATTGTATTAATGATTTTAATGATGTAATTTGACTTTTGTTCTACATGTTAGTACTGTTAGGCGCATTGATTATGTTGTAAATGAAAAATGCGCGGTTTTGCCGGCCAATTTAAACACATTATTTGGTCATTTTCTTTAAAGAATTTTAATTTCTTTAAATTCACGTAATTTTTACTGATCTGATCATGTTAGGTTTTTTTTTTTTTTCATTGATGCGTTGAAATTAATTTCCAAGCAATCACCATTTCGTTCCTGTCATTCATAACTGCGTTTAGTTACTTCTATTTTGTTTTTCGGCATTCATGACTTTAGTTATTCTCATCCTGAAATTTGATGTTTCGCATCTTTTCTTGATTGATGCAGTCAAGTTAACAATCATCGATGTGCAGAGGTATTGTATTTTCCAAGGGCGCAACCACTGGGGAAGTCGGGGGGGTCACGACCCCCCTACTTTTATGTGGACCTCCCCAACTTCTGGAACATTTTGGTATTTTATGTATACATGATCCTAGTAATGTCATTCATGACATCACAATGGCTGCTTGGGACCCCCCCCCCCCAACTTTCATCACGTGGTTGCGCCCTTGGTATTTTCACTTTCGTTTAGGTCTATATGGGCAATCAATTCAGTGCGTTCGCTCATTATCGGCTGTATACAGCTGTTAATTAATTCGAGGTTCTGGTGGGGAAATCAATTAGTCTCCTATTCTCATGAATAATAATGGCTAATTATTGAGGTAAATACACAAAATGAGTTACTTTTATGTTCAAAGGCCTTGTGGATGATTTATATAGTTTGTATTTCATTATTCAGCACAACGTACACTGCTTAGTTTATCAATTACGGATGTATACATACATAGTCCCTTTATTTCGCTATATACTTCACTGTCAATTTAATTTGTAAAGGGAAGATGTACTGCAAAAACGGTGGTGTTACTACATCCATTGGTGTTCATGTTAAACATTGTCCAATATGAACACTATGAAAGACTTAAGACTTAACACCACTGGTGTTATTTTAACACCACGGTTTTGCAGGATACAGCATTTATAATGTTTCAGCTGTTTACGTCATGTTGTTAACGAGAATAAAAGTGAAAATTCATTTCATTCTAAAGTGGAATTTAGCAGAGAATATACTCTTTCCTAACTTTGAACTGGAAATTGTTTAATTTCTCTCTTATAAAAGTATCTCAGACAAAATTATTTCTTGTGAAGATTGATATCATCATCAGCTTGAGACCAAGTAAGTTTCTAATTACAATTCAATCATTTTGTTATTCTGAATTACCAATCCTAATACTTTTAACTGGTACTCTTCCATTTTCCTGATAGAAAAAAGTAATCACCGACCGAATCATTCTCAAAGTTTTTTCAAAGCTTGTTTACAATTAAGCCAATGTTGATATAGTTTTATTTTGTTTTATTGATAAATTAAGTATTTTTGTATTAATGTTTTTGTCACTCAAAAAATACATAATGATCTGTAGACAAATAAAGGGTATAATAGATTGATTTGTAAAGAGACATTCAAAGGAAGTAGCCCAATATAAACACCAATGTTATAGTTTGTAATACCACAGTTTGTGTCGTGCATAACATTGGTCATTACCAGATTATCAAATTGACAAAATAATTATTGCATAAAAGCTTAACTTGATGTCAAGTTGGTACAAGGATCAATCATCCTAAGAAATTATTCCGTTCGATGTTCTTTCATCTTAATAGAGATCACAGAAATCGTTGTCGAATTTACATAAACACAAAAACATATGTGACAGTTTTTGGTCATTTTCTCCAAAACGTGACCACCTATTGAGATGAAACTTTCACATGTAATTGTTATGACATACATGTATTTCTCTAACACTAGAGGGTTGAAATGCAACGTTTTAAGCAGTGGTACATGTATTAATGGCATAAGTAAACCGATACTCGAAGGGTCATTGCTAGGGTTGCCAACAGTTTGAGATCCATCAGTCCACAGCACTAGCGACTGTTTGGAAGTGCGTTTTTCTGAATTGTTTCATCGCTTTTAGGAATGTGATTGTAATTTTTTTGTTCACACTTGCTACACTTGAACCCAACATTTGCGCTTCACTTGTAACTGATTGGAATTCTCTATACGGGTTGAGAGCTCTCAACACACTTCCCAAGCAGGGGTGGTTTACACACGGATCGAACGCTCGAACGCCGTGTTGAAATGTTGTAGTGTGAAAAGGTCCGTCCAGAATACACGAGTCGGACCCTTGTCCAACACGGAGAGTTTCCGTAGTGTGAATAGGCCTTAATTAAGAGACTATTTACATGGTGCTAGCCGCAACCTTACTGCTAAATATTGATTATTTATTTAATAACTTTACAATGTTTTGAACTAAATATTGAAGATAGTATATGATACTATCACAAAGAGATAATAAGCTAGGTTGTATTTATACTAAAACATTTAATTTGCTTTAAATTTACTGTTACAAAATTAAATATGTAGGCATGCAACTTTATCTCAATATCTCAATAAATACATCTGTTTTAATCTCAAGCAAAGCGGATCCCTTTCCTTTATTTTCTCTTTTCTTCATGTTTTATTAAGTTTCTTTAGGATTTTTATTTTGTTTTCATTTTGGTAATATTAGTCCTCCCTGACTAGGTATATAATTATTTACACTTATTTTTAGTAAAACAAAGACAAATTATAAGAGCGAGATTTGAACCTGCGACCTACCGGGGCTCTGCCAACTTAGACACCAGTTTGTTATTGTTTATTTGATAATATGATATTACAAAAGTGGCATCTTTTCCTACCAGTGATCCCCTGACTGCTGCATCCCAGGTTGCATAGTAACATGGGGCGTGCCTCCTGGCTATAGGGCAGGCTGCGTTTTTTTTTTTTACACCGCAGCGACGGGTTTTGTGCAGTAAAAGTGTCAATTCCGGTCTTGAGAGAGAGACTACGAAACACTAGGCGCGCGACGATAGAAAACTCCAAGCTGCAGTCGACCATGGCGCTCTGCAGTGGAACTCATGGAGCCATTCCCTCTCCGTTGATGGTAGGTTTGTTTTGCGTGTCGAAATTCCCTTCGCGCGCATGCGTGCTGAATGGGTTCATAGTCTTGACACAAGGGCGAAATGCGTACAAAACCCGTCGCTGCGGTGTAAAAAAAAAATACGCGGGCAGGCTTTGGTTCAATGACATCTGACAAACACCACCCACCCCCACCACAATCAAAGATATCGACAAAATAAGGAGACCGCCAAATAGGGCTACAACGGTGAGCAAAACTGTTGGAACACACATTCACAGAACTTAGCACATAACATAACCAAGAAAGACCCCCTTTCATCCCGTCCACAATTTGTCTGAGATATCGCGCTGCCAAATGTTTCCAAAGAAACTCTGGTTTTAACATTGAATGGGGGGTGTGCCAACAGGTTTTACACACCATTGTAGATGGCTAGTTGGTTGATTACGTAAATCTCGTTCATTTTAATTTGTCTTTATTTACTCAATTGATGCAATGTACCTAATCAGTGGCCCTCGTGGTTTATTTGATAATAACACAAAATTGTTTTACCGATTTGTGAGTTCCACTTTTCCAACATAATCTACTTTCTCAAAACAAAACAAAACAACAACAAAAAAAGAAAAAAAAGAGCACCCGCCCCCAATCTGAAACATGTGAATACATGTGCATGTAGTCCATGTAGGCCATACATTATCGATCTTGCCTACTTTTTTCCAAATGATCAAGTTAATCATTATTCCATCATAAAAGTTCTAGGGTAATATTAGTCCACGCGCTGATGAAATTCCAATTTCAGGAAATCTAAGTTCAGATGAATAAAGGTCTACTGTTGGTCACATAAGTAGTCAACCAATTTTTAATTACAAAATAATACTAGCCGGGCTTGGACGTGTCACGGTTCCTGTTTGGACGGTTAAACAAGGTATCGGTTAATTATTTTGTAAAACATTTAATAGTAGTTTACTTCCACTGTATAAAAGAAATGTACCCCAAACAAATTAACCGGTGAAATAGCGAAAAACGATGAAGAATATGCACATTGACCTAACGGCTCTAACATCATAAATATTGGAAACAATAAAAAGGATACATTGAAAAAAGAACCATCAATTGAATTACTGAATCCATTTATGGATAAGTCATCATTTTGCACCTTTGAACCTTATACTAAAATAATAATACTTGGTCTATATGCCTACCCTGCTTTTATTAATGTAAGGATATTTTTGAAGTCAATATAACAGGGGCGGTTCCCGGTCTCGTTAAAGGTGTAACACGGCAACAAAAGGGGAACACTGCCAAACGGGCGGGGGGGGGGGGGTGCACACCAACAAAACCGAATGCTAAATGTACACTCACGGCCACAACAAAGGGGGCACATTTCTCCCTTTTGCCCCTCCCCTGAATATGTCAATGCTAGTATACTATTTTAGTAAAATGCATCCCTATTTGATAAGAATATATTTAACGAACAAATTATAACAATGCATTTATATTGATCTTCACATGACATCAATTCATTGTGGAAATTATTTTACTAATTTTAATAAAACCATAGCACCTGATGAGACAGAAATATTTCAAGGAATGTTTGATACCATCATTAACGTTTATATGTAAAACTGTGATCATCAATAATATGTTTTGTGATAAAAGGACTATGGAAGGTACAATATTGGTAATTACAAAATTATCAAATTTAATAAATTAATATGATCTTATTCTGTAAGCGTCAATAGCCCACAGAAATAATATTCAATTCAATTCAATTCGACATTTATTCCATATTGACATCCTATATAATCATATAATTTTTCCATAGAAATTAATGAGTTTACAATGTATATAATGCATATAATTTAGCTACAAAAGTACGAAAATTGAAAGTAAACATTAAAACATTATTTGATATCAACATGTAGGAAAAAAGGTGAAGCATAGCTTTTGTACCTTTCCCTAGGACAGGACAAGACTTTAAAAACAACAACATACGGACAAAGACAGGACAATACATTTAAGAGTGAGACTCGGTACAATGTGTAAAATGACTTAACAATCTATAGGTAATCAATTCTTCAACGTAGCTTTGGATAATCGATTTTTTCAAATTTTTGGTAAATGAAACAACAGTAGTACACTCTTTTAAACCAGTTTTCAGTTCGTTCCAGTAAATGACACCACGTTGAAATGGAGTGTCTCATCTCCTTAAATTAAAGAATAAAGAAATTGTACATGTTAAGCAGAATTAAAAGGTTACCGTTTGGTAACTTTTTGTACAAAACAAATAAAGCTTTCACAGGTTCATTTTATGAATAGAGAATAGCTGTTGCAAGCTGCTTACCAACCTAAAGGACCTGTATTATAAATGCAAAATAATGGTTATTGGCCTTCCGTTTCGAAACTATAGCAGGTTAATTTTATGATAACTTTTGTATACACTAAAGGGTTGAAAGGAACTTGTACCGCTGTACCTTCCCTGTAAAATAATTATTTGCTTTAACAAAAATTAATTGCTGATGTTTCGATTACCAAGGAGATAGCAATAGTATTACTGTGCCTGCGAAATTCCACAGGTCAGTTTCGAACGAGCAGATTATCACAGAAAAAAGTGAGCCCTCTTGGGGCAGATATCGTAAGCCTTTCATAGAAACTGTGGTACCCAGCCCTTGAATAAAACGAAAGTAAATTACGTGTGGAAACCACCGATACGCACATGTACATGGGTGATGGGTTCTTACCACTGATTGTGATAAAGGATCGACAGATATTCGTCTACAATGGGTAAGTTTCCTTACAAATTTAATGCATTTATTCCAAACGAATAAATTAAATGAATACATCCGAGTTTGGAAATTGCTTTAATGTAATTTTTAGGCAGATAGACGGCACAGAAGTGTGTCCATACATGAACTAGCTTCATGATATTTCGTCCCATTTAATGCCCATCCCATTGGCCTTTCACGATGTGCACACATTATTACCGCACACTTGTATTGTGTACGTTTATAAACATTGCATAGCGTTCTGGCTGAGTCACTTCGAATGCAGTTGTTCCCGTTTCCATGTGGTTAATCTGTCATCTGGTTGATCTTGGATTGGTCTACCAACGTTAGTGCTAGTTTCCGTGGGCAATTGTGGTTTAATGATATCTGACCATGATGATATTAACCCTGGTTAAATCATATTAAATGAGATGAGAAAATCCTCAAAAAGACACTTATCACGGAGCAATCAGACAAGACAGAGTGCTAGTTTTAGTCGGGATGTCAATGGGATTTTTCAAAGTGTTTCTAGCGGGTTATTTTTCTTTATATCTAAAATCCACTGCTAAATTGAAACAGAATGACACCAAAATTTTGAAAATTGTTTAAAGCATTCTCAAGTCAAGTTACAGAAATTTTAAGATTCAGAATTTCGCAAAAAAACTTCCAAAATAAGGGCATTTTGGTAAAAAGGGACAAATTACCAACTTTGCATATGATTGTCTGAAAGAAGAAAATTAAGATAGTCTAAATGTTCACTTTATATTAGGCCTAATATCCATTGAACAAATAACATTCTAATAACAATCAGATGCTCATTAACCCTAACCACCCCAAATCTATCAAAATCCTCCAAGGAGCACCTTTTTTTTAATTCAGCACTGTTGGAAACTTGTACTTTCACTTCTTGAAATGAGACAAAACTACTACCTAACAAGAAGTACAGGCCATAAGTGCTGAATATGAAAGATCAACGAAAATGCATGGTGCTTTTTGAAGATAAGGGCATACAATATACAATACTAGGTGAACTAAGTGTGACAAACATGGTAAAAACTGTCAGGAATAATGCAGACACTTTTATTTCAATGTTTATCCACTTTTTTTAGCATTCAAACTTATGTAGTTACATCTCTTACAAAGGGTAAGTTCCCTTTGACTTTGTATCATGTAGGTACATGTTTCACTATGATCAGACAAGGTACAAACAAGAAAAATATTCAGTTCGAGTTACATGAGTGAGTAAAAAGGACACCGTTACATACATTTACACCACATTATAAATACAATGTAACAAAAGTTTTTATCCAGATAGTTTTACAAGAGCAATCTTATGTATTTTAAAGGGAAAGTTTGTTTATGACAATCACAATGTTTAATGACTGTTATCCAAATCCAATTTTCATCCAAAAAATGTTGTTAATCCTTTTATTTAACGTTTGTAACAGAAAACAACAATGAAATTATCTAATCCAAGGCATTTTTTCATCGTCATTTTACTATTCAATCGTATTCAGTTCAAATCCATTCAATTCTAATTTAATTCAGCCAATTCAATTCTGCGAAGAGCTGCGCTCAAATTTTCAAAGTTTATGTTTGAGAATTAACGTTTGTAACATTAAGACACAGTACAATCCAGCATTGGCAGTCATCATAGAGGACAAAGTTTATGATAAATATATTAAATAATATCTTGGCTTTATGTATCAACAAAGCCAACACGCGCAACACTCTAGCATTGTCAGCCTTTCGTATACAATAACAAAATCGACTTCAAACAAATTTTACGACATCATAGAGGACAAATTTTATGATAAATATATATGGCTTTATGTATCAACATACACCATGAACTTCCTCCATGAATACACCAAAGCCTGATGGCCAAACATCATGATGTAATTTAGTGTCGTTAACGTTAAAGTTAAGCCTCGTTAACGTACGTAACACAGCTTACCCGAACGGATGACAACAATGTCACAACCTTTTTCCCCCTCAT
>CM055822.1:42344660-42372869 GCA_029582265.1 Zoroaster sp. YZ-2022 | reverse complement strand
GAGAAATGTCCAAAAAACAACAATAATGTCAAAGGTCACGTATACGCATTTCCAGTAGTCTACGACCGCGAAAACCTGTACGGCAATATTGCAGATTGTATTTAGACTGGTACCTCTGCATTGCACACCATCGTGATTGTAACAAGAGGAACAAGGTTCAGTCTTTACATTTTTTGTATCCGTTGTAAACACACGAACGATCACAGAATTCCTGGATTCGATTGCAACCAGATGCACGTCGACGTCCAAGATCATCCAAAAAGTGAGGAAAATGCTTAATATTAGGCTTGATAATTCCTTGGATCAACCATGGAGAAAGGCATAGACTGAACAAACCGGTGCTTAGCAGCATCTATCTGGACATGCTGGATTCTGGGTGAGCTATCTCAATCATTCATGATCAATATCATGATATAGTTTGCGGACATTGCCATCGGTAGACAGAACATGTAACATGATGAACACAATCATGACAATGTCCCCAAGCAGTGAAATTGCCCAAACCCCCGATTACATACCTACATATTTGACAAGAAAAAATGTGAAAGGAAGCTTCAATTTTGCTTTTAGATTCTCATATATTCTCAATATATTATCAAACATTTATTTATTTGGTCACATACTATAGGCGGCTTAGGGCTAATGACCAAATTATTTTGTCCGAAATGTTTTTAAGTTTTAGGGGGCTAGTTTTATCTTAGAGAAAAGAAAAAAGAAAAAAAAGACATTATAAATACAAGAATTTCCCAGATATAACTTTGTGAAACACTAGGGGTATAATTCTATTTTTAATACATTTTCACAGGTTGGTTTTTACGCTATTTTTCATGAGATCTAATGTTAACGTGTTACAGGGTTGAAGTCAATGTTCATTATCAAATACCAATGATGAACATTTTATTTAGTTTTAATGGTTGTTTATTACAACAAATTAAGGTTTAGTATAATATGTAATTGCTATAGCAGTACTGGCATTTCAGTCCAAGAGAAGGGGTCTAACCACCTTTCCAATCCATATCAGTTAAAAATGTTTTAATTTATTTCACAGTGATTGTTGATAATTTTGAATTTATTTAAATCTAAGCCCTTACTCTCTGTTCACTCTTAATCTTTTTCAGAAAGAGGACAAACATTTTGCTACTTCAGCTACGCAGAATTGATGCTGGTGTGATTCTCGATTCGGTCAATGGAATTGGTAATTTGGAATCAAACATATGCTTGTCGTTCCTCCTCCCCAGTTCTTGGATTCTATAGTGCTGCAATAATACTGGAAGAATTTTTTGAAAACAAATGTGTCGGTTCATCACCAGTGGCAGTACATGCCATCACCAAGAACCTGGGAGGGGGCAGACATTTTATTCCAAATGGCTGATTCCAATGACAGCCCTGAATGTCACCTATTCTGAACTGTCACTAAATCGTACATACAGAGCGTACATTTATTATGCAGATTGATTCTGTTTCCTTGTCAATAAATGATCATTGTTGGGCTCATTTACACTGAAGTCATTTCACTAGTTATATGTGTAAGACCATGTACACATTGTTAGATTGTTTACAATAGGTTAAACAGGTCAGTAAAGTGGTTTCAATTGATTGTGGGGGAGGAGTGGAACCACAAAAGTTAAGTCATGAAACCAAATGGACAGTTAAAATAAAAATGTATTTCATTGTTTTATTAGCAATTTACAAGCACCCATACAACTCTTGATTGTTTCAATGTTCAAAATGTATGTACAAATGGCATCTGATCTTGTAATTCTATAGTATGGATGCAGCTACAGACATTTTGCCAAATATGTACAACCTTGAAAATGTAAAAGCAATGTAGAATTTGTTTCAAATTTTATTAATGATTTTAAATTATTTGCAGTATAGGTGAAAACAAAAGAAAATTTATAAACATGTCACAATAAGGAGATGCTTGATTACAGTGTTACTATCATTTTCAATTTATCATTATATTTTTGTCCATTATAAACTTGAGTTAAAAGTGAAGTATATTATAAATAAAGATCACTGCTCGGTATATAAACATGCAGTCCATCCATTCAATTTATTTTTGTACAAGACTTAATACCAACACATAAATACCAATGTTGGTTTCATTTAAATCTAGATTTAAAGGTTTTCATAAACAAAATGAAAAGGGCAAGCAACTATCCAGATTTGATCAAGTGGATGTATTTACATTTAATTTTGTTTGAATCTGTCAATTGGCTAATTAGGAACTTGTGGCCTTACTTTTGGGTATTATTTACTGTTTGACAACTCTTCTGCCGAGGGCAGGGAAAGAAGGAAAACTTTATCATAAAAACTCTTTCTAATGAAAGGCTAATTAGCTGACATCCATACAAGCTTGGACATGTTGAAGACTGCAAACATTAGCTATTTGACATACGCTGTATTGTTTCTTCTCCACCCAATTACTATACGCCTGTGCTTTGAGTAGACTCTCTGGTACCTGATACATGAACATGGATGAAATGCACATTATTAGCCAACTTTCTATTATGTTCCATGTAGGGAAAATTATTTACAACATGGAAATATCAGGAGGTAAAGACTCTTCTCTCACAGGGTAACTTTTTCTTGGTAAAGTTGGAAAACAAAGAATGGGGAAAATGTTTATATGCTCCTCCATGCTTCAGTGTCTTCAGTAACCCTAGCTTCCCACCCCTCCCCCCCACCCACCAATCAATATAACCCCCACTTCCTGCCCTTTGAATATGCAGCCAAGTTTAATCCAAATCCTATACATGTAGTCCCCTTCTACCCTAAATCAACTTTGTGACTTTATGCCCATAATAAATAACGCTGAATAAGTTTATCTGGCTACCTTCAACCCTGGCAAACTATTTTCATAGTGTTTTTAAATGTTGATTTATCATCATCATGGTTTTTGAAAAGCATGTGTTGGGCTAGTGTCAATATCGTTATGCATATTTATCTAAGAATACATGTTTGTATACAGTAGGAGTAAGATTTGTGGTAGCACCATGTAACTATCTCTACAGTTTAATAGAAGTGTTGGTTCTTAGAAGAACTGGTGGTGGAATAACTTTTCCATCGGTATACTCTGATCATCTTCATCCCCTGAAGACAATCAGAGTATACTGATTGAAACGTAAAGTAATGTCACTGCCAGTTCTCAGAACCAATGCTATTTACTACTCTTGAAAGATAATTAATCTTACTCCTACTGTTCTTCAACCATGTAAAGCTTCAAAATCTCAATATTTTCAAAGTAGTACAAACTACAAAATACTAATATAGTAATTTTGGGTGTGTGTGTGGGGGGTGGGGGGTTGAGGGCTGTCAGTTGCATTTGTCTTGAAACATTTTCATGTTATACCTGCAGTTGTTGGCAGAGAGAGTGTCTTAAAAGTAGGACATGTCGCCTGTACTTAATTGAAACTTTTGATTGGATGTCACCCGTAACAAACCTGAAGTTGATATAGTAGGTAATCTTCTTGAGAAAACTCTTATTCAGTGGAATGTCTGCTAGTAACTTAGGTGTGGTAGGCTTCCGTTTGCTGACACCCATTCACATACGTAGGTGACATGATGAACTCAGCATTCGTCTCTGTCTCCATCTCACTCCATCTCACTCCATTTCATCTATGGACCAAACATGAATGAACATTATGTATACAATCTTACAAAAGAAAGATTACTGATAGTACTCCAGCACAAAAACATAACACAATAGCCAGCCATGAATAACACATGTAAAGCTACTTTGGCTAATTATTAGTGCTACAGTACACTTACCATTCACACACACACTGCAAATGACAAACTCTCAGCAGGATAATTACTTTTTTCTTCCTTTATATTGCACAAGAGTTACTGAATACACAAAAGTGTATTTTTCTTAATATTGCTTAGAAACTGATTATAAGGCTACATGAAATCAGCATGTGCAAGTTCGGACTAGAGAAAAACTAAATTTTGATATAAACATTATATATATTTTTTTTAAAGTGAAACAAGTGTACATGTAGGGGTGTTTACAGTAATATCTGTACAATTTAAATAACTTTTTGTGAAATGTGATGTGTTGACAGCCAAATAGTATTTCACTTACTCATACCATAGAGAAAGGACTCATGTGATGTTGTGTCCATATGTTGCTGTGACTCCACTTGTTGATCTTGTGCAACTGACTTTGATGTTGATTGATGGAGCTCATGCATACCTGGGAGTTCACCAAGAGATGCTAGGGCACTGTAGGAATTTTTTTTAAACATGTTCACATGAATGTTTGGATATGATGTTAAAGGGAAGGTACATCACTGGTTATTACTTGATTGCACAATTACTGAATTATGTATTACCTACAGCTAACTGGATGTGACGAAGTTAAACAATTATTCTACTTATTGTGTTCTTATTTTAAAGAAAACTGAAAAACAAAATATACACATTTACTAATGTTTTCCTAAAGAATTATGAAGGGTTTTCACACTTTTCTCATGACTTAGACTCCCCATTGAGCTCAAACTGTAACATATTCATTATTAAACGATCTTCATTCAAAGTAAGTAAATATTACCGATAACAGCTGTTATGCTGTTGTACTTTCCCTTTAAGAGAACAACGGTCACGATCAACAGGGCATGGAATCGGAATGCTAGTTTTAGATTACCTCGGTGACTGAAAATAATACCCCACATGATAAGGTCATATTATCAATGCTGCTGAATAAATGAGCCAGTAAGTTTCAGTCACTGTGTTCATCTTAAACTTGGACACCGATTCCATGCCCTGTTGAAAGTCTGCTCTGGTCGTGATGTTGTCCCTTTAATATGGACAATTTAACATTAAACATGCACAAGGAGGGGGGGACCTGAACCTGAACTTAATTTTTTTTTCTAAATGAGAAATTGTTTCTGTAAATCTGATTTTGTTTTATAGAAAACAAATATTTACATAAACTAAGTTTTCTATAAAAACAAAACAAAAATAATAAATGGGATAAAAATAAATATGAAATTTACTCTACCTTGGCAATGCTTTGTAGATGTGAATAGTGGAAATGGAATCAAGCTGAACTCTACATGGTGTTGATGCAAGTAAAATACTGGCAGTGATGTTTTCTCATACCTATAAAACAAAACATAACAGCTAATGAAATAATGGTGGATATGATGGACATGGTGCATATTAAAAATTCGTACTCGTACTCGTACTCGTACTGGAAATAATGGTACCTGATGCTATTTCCTCCAGACCATGTTTGAATTTTCACCATCTTCCCCATAAAATACATTGATGGTGGAAATTACAACTACTTCACTGGAAATTGTTCTGCTTTCTAAACTATATCTCATAATTATCCTGTCTGTATTGTAAACATCATCACAATATCATTGGGCCTTGGCTATAGGAACTATCAAATATAATGTAATGGCTAACATAAATTCATCATAAGAGTTCAGCATACAGCCACACAAAAAGCCCTACAAGTATTATATTATCAAACAATATTTCTCTTTTATTACTCTTACCTGTCCAACAATCCTACAAATGCGACATTATTCATGATATCATCATGGTCACCATCACGTTCAACAATCAAATCCCTGAGTGTTTGCCATCATTTGAGGTTGGCTGGCCCGTCAATGGTCGCCAGGCATACGTCGTTTTATTGCCGTTTTATTGAAGGGGCTGTGCCGATGTTCCGAATGAATGCGTCATTGTTGTTTCCAAAACTAAACTCGCTGGCAGTATCATAATTCAAAATACCCGACACGAAAAGCACCACAGTGGTCGAGACCCTGCTTTACGCTCCACGCGAAAAGTGTTGATATATTTATGGCCTAACCAGCAGGCTCACGCCTCAGGCGCTTGACAATTTTCACCCATTGTTTCAAAATCATTTCACTTTTGTCAAGTATCAATGAATTATAAAAAATAAGTATTCTTGAATTTGGTTCAGTAATAAACATTTTAAACGTCTGAAAGTGCGACTATTAATTTTGTCCTCGTGAGTTTTCTGGACAAATTTTGGTTCAAGAAAGTCACATGACATTGGTTTTTGTACAATAACAGAAAAACGACATGTGTAGACAATTATATTCTACTTTTGAAAGATCTTTCCAACCATGTATGTAAAACAATGAAATATTGAGGGGCGTTTTTTATCGCCCAATTTCGCGCGACAAAGGCGGTGTGTTCCTTTAACCTTGATCAGCAGGCTCATCCGATCCTGAACCTTTCTTACTTCCTTCCTCAATGGCTTATCACACTGCACCTGAGGAGTTTGTTACAGCTCAGTTCTGATGCAAATCTGGGGGAGGTGGAATATACATACTATAAAAAAGTTTTGTGTGCCAAACTAAATTACCCGAAGCTGCTACTACATGTACATGTACATGTACATCGTTTCTGTGCTTACATATGTACATATATCATGCACTTGAAAAAGACTACATGGTGTGGACTGGGTTATAACTGGTACATGTACATGTAGGTTGATTTTGTCTAGTACCATTCCTCATGGGTAGATTGTCTAATTTTGGTCCAAGAATAGAATGTCTGGACATGACAGCAGGAAATGCTGTATAAACAAATTAGTCATTAAGAATACTAGTGGCTGAGTATACAGGTTCAATGCAATCCGAACAACGTTTTAACAATTCTTATTACAAATAATCAGAATACATGTATTCCATCCAGTGTCCACGCAGGTCCATATAATTAAATTAAGGGTCATTCCGTGTCAAATCAACCAATATTCTAAAAATTGGTACGGGTCACCTCTCAGATTTGGCTGAAATTCATTTCTAACATTCATCTATGGGTATAATGAACACATGCAAAAAAAGAAATTCCAAGTCGTTTCGGAAATACGGCCCGTCAAAGTTTGGGTGCTACCCCCCTTCCAGTGCGCGCGATTCGCGTCATTGAATATTTTGCGTGTTCAAATGCCCTTCAGATACAAAGCTGAATAAGATACAAAGCTGAAAATTGGTACCTAGGGTGACTGTCACCCAAATAACTCAAATCTGGCCTCAAAACAAGTGTATCTCAACCCCTTTCTCTCTACAGTCTGCTCAAAACACTAATTTATTCTGCCGATAAAATTAATTTCCATTTCAGACCCCTAATACTCATGATTGATAATCAGAAAAAGCTTTATATTGCATATCTGTATTATACAGACACATGTAGTTACCCCAAGCAAGGATAGAGCCCTTACTCATTTAATACATTTTTGGCAAGGCTCCAAAAGTTGGTTCCAGACACAAAATATCGAAAAATACCATGAATTCTCAGTGACCTTTGACCTTGGCAACACTTACCCACCAACTTGAAACTTACACCATTTGTTAATACAAGTCTAATCTACATCTGTACCAAATTTCGTTTTGGAGACTCTTCTCCTTCATGGTGAGGCAGCATTTTGAAATTAGGGTATTTTGCCCATTTTTGTGAGTCGTGATAGCAATGAACAAAGATATATTATATTGTCTTTATTGGTCCCAAAGTGTTGTAATATGACAATTAAACCACTATTGTTAGAAAATAATGATTAATTTTTATCTTACAGGTGTTTAAATGTATTATTTGAAGATAATCTACACAAAAATGTCATAATTGTTATGTATTAATTTAATACATTATCGGCACAGGATAACTCGCCAACCTGAAATCAAGAAAATTGTATTTCCTGAAGGTCTTTAATATTGTACTGTATCATTTACTGCGCAATACTTTGTCCTCAATAGTTCAGTTCCATTCTATTTGAAATTAGGAAGCAATGCCATGATGCGATCATAGTCTGTAGAAGATAATTTGTAATTGTACAGATTATGTCCTGAATTGGGACATAACACTCATTGCGATGATCTGATGGCCAAGAAAGAGTTCCAGTGCGTTTTGATTTGTTCATAAACTTTACATGAACATCAAGACCTTCAGGAATTAATATTTTCTTGATTTCAGGTTGGCGAGTTATCCTGTGCCGATAATGTACATGTATTAACCCTCCTACACATGGAGGCCACTCCCAACCACTAAATTCTGTTCTTGAGCAACCTTCAGTACATACGTGTACAAGCCTGCTGTCCTTTCCAAGTAATCTTACAAAATCAACTGTGTGCCACCCAAGGCCACTGTAAATGTTTGAACATATTAGTATGGCCTACAATGTATCGATGGGAGACCACTTTACCCTGTAATCTCAGTGGTGTGACAGTGCACAGAAGGGTAACCATAGGAGGCCACTGGCAACAGCTAATGGCTTGGAGTGGCCTGAATGGGTTGTTTCAAGAATTGCACTGATTGCAGGAGGATTAACCCTCCTACTTCTGGTACCTTTTTCATACAAGTTGATCCACCATTTGAAACCATTCGTTTTTGTGGTTTTGAATTGTGAAATAACTGTACAGTATTGATTCCCCCAAATGGTTTTGAATGGTAGGTCAGCTAATACAAAACCTTGTTTGGATACTTCTAAGTGGTGAAACAATGGACCCTCTATGCATTTGAATGGATTTGAATGGTAGTAAAGCTTGCTACCAACACTGTTCAAATGGTATCATCATCAATGTGTACTAAACCAATGGGCATTTTGGTAAGTGGAAATTTTGTATGTTTTCAAATTGTAAAACAGTAGGATTGTTAATACATGACAATTATGAAATTTTTGTGTAGATTATCTTCAAATAATACATTTAAACACCTATAAGATAAAAATTAATCATTATTTTTCAACAATAGTGGTTTTAATTGTCATATTACAACACTTTGGGACCAATGAAGACAATATAATATATCTTTGTTCATTGCTATCACGACTCACAAAAATGGGCAAAATACCCTAATTTCAAAATGCTGCCTCACCATGAAGGAGAAGAGTCTCCAAAACGAAATTTGGTACAGATGTAGATTAGAACTTGTATTAACAAATGGTGTAAGTTTCAAGTTGGTGGGTAAGTGTTGCCAAGGTCAAAGGTCACCGAGAAATTTCGGTATTTGTTCGATATTTTGTGTCTGGAACCAACTTTGGAGCCTTGCCAAAAGGAAATGTATTAAATGAGTAAGGGCTCTATCCTTGCTTGGGGTAACCACATGTGTCTGTATAATACAGATATGCAATATAAAGCTTTTCTGATTATCAATCATTTAGTATTAGGGGTCTGAAATGGAATATTTTTATCGGCAGAATAAATTAGTGTTTGAGCAGACTATAGAGAGAAAGGGTTCAGATACACTTGTTTTGAGGCCAGATTTGAGTTATTTGGTGACAGTCACCATAGGTACCAATTTTCAGATTTGTATCTTATTTAAAAGGTGCTCTAAAGGCAAAATATTCAATGACGCGAATCGTGCGCACTGGAAGGGGGTAGCACCAAACTTTGACGGGCCGTAAATCCGAAACGACTTGGAGTTGGAATTTTATTTTGCGTTCATTATACCCACAGATGAATGTTAGAATGAATTTCAGCCAAATCAGAGAGGTGACCCGTACCCATTGGTTGATTTGACACGGAATGACCCTTTAAATTAATTAAATTAAATTAAATTAAATTAAATTAAATTAAATTAAATTAATTAAATTAAATTAATTTAAATTAATTAAAATTAAATTAAATTAAATTAAATTAAATTAAATTTAAAAGTTAAAATTAATTTAATTTAATTTAATTTAATTAATTTAATTGAATTAATTAAATTTTAATTAATTAATTAATTTAATTTTAATTTAATTTAATTTAATTTAATTTAATTTAATTTAATTTAATTTAACTTTATTTAATTTTATTTAATTTAATTTTATTTTATTTAATTTAATTTAATTTTATTTAATTTAATTTAATTTTATTTTTTTAATTTATTTTATTTTATTTTATTTTATTTTATTTTATTTTTATTTTATTTTATTTTATTTTATTTTATTTTATTTTATTTTATTTTATTTTATTTTATTTTATTTTATTTTATTTTATTTTATTTTATTTTATTTTATTTTATTTTATTTTATTTTATTTTATTTTATTTTATTTTATTTTATTTTATTTTATTTTATTTTATTTGTTTGAGGGCGCAAGACGTGTCCGTCGAAAGCTCTGCGATTCTGGATCGTTTTCCTAGCAAAAATCTCCTTTTGCGGTAACTTCAGTAAGTACAGACGTAATATCTCCTTCTGTACGACACCGGGGGCAACAATTACATATAGCTACTGTTAAGGATTTTTGGTCGGTTTCAGGCCATTTTACGGCCTGCGAAGATTGGCCTCCTGAGTAGAGAGACGCCATCTTGGTTCAGCCAATTTGTATGCCCGGCACAACACGGGAAGACCAGGGTTGAACAAGCCGTGAAGAAAGAACTGAAATCGGTCTCCACTGTGAAATGTATCGCGGAGCTCAACAACAATTGGTATAATATAACCTTCGACAATGCGAGCACCTAGCGTACTACGGTTTAGAGCTGCACGACAACATGATACAGTCTGAGAGGGTAAGCGATTTAAACTCCGTCGTGTGCTACATCAAAGTCCCATATGAAGCCAGCGACGCGGCTGTGGCAACCGTCTTATCCCACTACGGCACTGTATCTAACGTCAGGAGGCAATACCACGATTTCGACAAAAATATAGAGACTGGAGTCAGAAGCTGTCTCGTAAAAAACCTTCAACGGCCCATACCGAGTTTCGTGAAGATGGGGAGTTTTACTCTACCGGTGAGATACCGCGGCCAACAGAAGACGTGCAAAGTATGTGAGGCTACAGACCGCATGGCACGTGATTGCCCCTACGGGGAAGGCAGCTACCAACATCAGGCTGCTTGGCACGAAAAAAATACCACTGATGTCTTGGATGAAGACTCGGATGGAGGAAGAACCGACAACATGGAGGCTACGCCAGTCATCGTAGTAAAAGACCCGAAAATATACCCGGAAGAAGAAATTTCAGAAGAAGAAGAAAAAGGAGCAGAAGAAGGAGCAGAAGAAGAAGATAAATCAGACAAGAAGGATCAACCGGGACACCAGGAAAAGAGCCGGAAGTCAGAGGAGAGGGAAGAAGAGGGAGAAAAACACGACCAGACAGAAGAGACGAAAACATCAGGACCAAAACAAGCGGGGAAGACATAGAACAACCAACCAGACACAGAAGTGCCCGAGCCCAGAGCGACGACCAGCAAACAGCCGACCGGTCAACATAATAAGTCCTCGGACGTCAAAGAAAAGACCAAGGCCAAACCGAAACCTAGGCTGCGCGGTTTCTGGGATGAAGCCGTCAAGAAGGAAAGCACGAAGAAACGAAAAATAAGAGAAAGTGAGATCAACGAAGACGATGGCGATCAGCGCAAATTGGCAAAAGATCAGGTACCCGAGACATCGGACATGGAGGAAGATGATTACTCCGACGAGGAACGAGAAGAGAAACCCCCCAAAGATGACGAACCAATACCAGAGAGCGACGAGGATGACGACGGATTCGTCACTTACCTTAGAGGAGGGGTGGAGCGTCGGAGGAAGAAGCGTCTTTCGTGGGCGAGAAGATCGGAATAGGGCAGTCAGCACAGCCAGAGAGGACGAGGTAGGGGAAGAACAACTTAAAGTTTACTGGAGGATCATCCCATGAATGGATGCTGGAGGATTATTTCGTTGATGCGCGCAGGTGGGAACTGTAGAGACTGTAGAGAGTGTGCTCACTGAACTGGAATCAGTTGTTAACAAGCACAGGGGAGGGTGGTTGACTTAGGATATAGGAGATCCCTCAGTCTGCGTGTGGACTTTAGATATAGAAGATCCTTCAGTCTGTAGTATTGGTCGTTGAGGCGCGCAGGCGGGAACTAATGAGACAATGATCCTAGGGGTGGGGAGAGAAGTGTGCTCACTGAACTGGAACCAATTGTTAACAAGCACAGGGGAAGGAGGGTGGTTGACTTAGGATATAGGGGATCCCTCAGTCTGCGATGGGTTATGGACTTTGGATATAGAAGATCCTTCAGTCTGTAGTATAGGTCGCCAAATGTCGCTGATGAAAAACCGATGTCCTGTGGCACAGTGTCGTGTTTGACGATCTCGATGGCCTCGCTGATGCGTCGATGGGTGTGATGGGCTGCCTGCCAGTCGATTTGGTGGTCCTGATGCGAGTGCTTGACGATGGCGGACTTCTCAAAATCTCCTCTGCGGCCGTGTGCTCGGTGTTCCTTCAATCTGATGGGGAGGTTGCGTTTTGTTTCGCCGATGTACACCTTACCGCATACACAGGATCAGTAGACTCCCGCTCTGTTGTTTGGGTCCGGTTTGTCCTTGTGGGTGTGTAGAAGTCCTTGGAGTTTGCTGGGTGCTGAGTGGAACACATCGATGCCCTGATCGTCGGAGGATGCGTTGTAGGTTTGTGAGACGTCGAACCTAGATAGGGAGACAAGCAGAGGGTTAGATCACTTACCTTGCTTTCCGGGGTTTGGAATCGGCTTCGCTGTGCTGATCTTGTTGGGATTGTAACCGTTGCGTTTGAGGGTAGTTCGGATGTGCTGTAGTTCCTTGGGAAGGCTGTCCTTGTCACAAATGTTGTAGGCGCGTTGTACGAGCGTACGGTTGACCGATGACTTGATGCTTGGATGATGGAAGGAGCGCTGGTTCAGGTACCGATCTGTGTGCGTGGGCTTTCTGTAGACGTTGTGGTGTAGGGAGCCGTCTGGGTTTCTGAAAATGCCAACATCAAAGGAACGCGATCTTGTCGTCTTCTTCGCTTCCATGGTGAACTTGATGCTCGGGTGTTGCTGGTTGAGATGTTGTAGAAAATCCTGGAGTGTGTCTCTGTCATGTGGCCAAACCACAAAGGTGTCATCGGAGCCACAGCATGGGTTGGAGGTCGGCGGAGTTGAGGGAAGAGCTTTCAAACTCTTCCATGAAAATATCAGCAAGGACCGGGGACAAAGGAGATCCCATGGAGGTCCCAGCTGTCTGCTCGTAGAACTTGGCCTGAAACTGAAAACAACTTGAAGAGACACATGTTAGTAGCAAATCATGAATTTGGTCCGGGGTGAGTGATGTGCGATCATCAAGGGAAAGATCTTGTACGAGTCTGTCCTTCACCAGGAGGCATGTCTCTGTAGTTGGGACATTGGTGAATAGGAGACAACATCAAAACTAACCAATATGTCGCTGGGTTGAAGTGTGAGACCCCGGGTGATTTCAACGAACTGTCTGGAGTTGGACACATGGTGTTGAGTGAGACCCACCAAGGGTCGGAGGATCTTAGCTAGATGACGGGCTGTGTTGTACGTAGGTGAACCTCTGGAGGCGACAATAGGGCGGAGAGGAACATCAGGTTTGTGAATCTTCGGCTGGCCAAAGAACCTGATGGAGAGGCCACCGGCACGGTGGAGAACAAGGAGTTTGCTATCGACTCTTTTCTCTATGGATGGGATGGGGTTCTTCTTGAGGGGGCGGTATGAATCGGATAATAAAATGTGACTTACCTTGTCGGTGTATTGTGCTCGGTCCATGATGACTGTAGCGTTGCCTTTGTCTGCGGTGAGGATGTGGATGGAGCTGTCTCGTCGGATGTCCCGTAAAGCAGAAAGTTCTCCCTTGGAGAGGTTGGGCTTGGCTGGCTTGGCTTTACGCAGAACTTCACTCATCTGTAGTCTGACGTCATGAGCTGCTGTTTTGTTGAGTCGTCGCAGGGCTGGCTCAACTGATTGGATGATTTCTTCCGTTGGAATGGATTTGGGTGTGAGGCGAAATTCATCCCCAGTGGCAGAGACACACTCCAGGATTTTCTACAACATCTCAACCAGCAACACCCGAGCATCAAGTTCACCATGGAAACGGAAGAAGACGTCAAGATCGCGTTCCTTGATGTTGGCATTTCCAGAAACCCAGACGGCTCCCTACACCACAACGTCTACAGAAAGCCCACGCACACAGATCGGTACCTGAACCAGCGCTCCTTCCATCATCCAAGCATCAAGTCATCGGTCAACCGTACGCTCGTACAACGCGCCTACAACATTTGTGACAAGGACAGCCTTCCCAGGAACTACAGCACATGCGAACGCTACCCTCAGTAGTATGTCCAGATGGGGTTCTGGCCAATTTGTAAAAAAATGGGCGTGGTTGAGGTATAAGATAAAAAGAGGGAAGGTATATTGACGACGTTAATTAATTTTTTTGGTCGCGCACCTACTTTAAAATGGGCGTGGTTTGATGTTTTTTAGAAAAAACGAGGGAGAGGGTGAGAGATGATGTTGATGACGTCATAAAAAAGAGGGTCAATGACGTCATAAAATAGCTCGTGGGTAGAAGTAGGGTGAGATAAAATAAAATGAAAAAATCTCACTTATAAAAATTGAAAAAAGTAAAAAATATTACTTATAAAATTGAGATAATATTATTAAATTTCACTTATAAAATTGAAAAAAGTAAAATATTATCTTGTTTAATAGTAAGAGAGAATGGAAGAAAGAAAGAAGAAAATATTTATCGAAATACACATTACAAGGATTGGAAAGATTTTGCGCGAGAACACGAACCAATCATATTAATACAAAATAGCAAGGGTAAAGTTGATAAACGTTCTTATTACAACGCGGTAAAAAGTATTTACGTTTACGTAAACAAAAGCCATTGTATAAATTAAATTTAGTCGAACTGAGAGAGCGTTTAGCGGTTGAAAATATTGAGCTACCAGAACGCGGCGCGGGTAAAAAGAGCGCGATTGTTAAAAAGGACTACATCGCCGCTATTAATCGGTTTCACGGTCAAGAACAAGAGTTGAGATTTAAACCCCCGATTAACGGTGGAAGATGGTTACGCGAACGAAGAATGATTGTTTCGCTGAATCACAGCAAAGAAAAAGATTTAAACATTTTTTGGGAAGCGGTAAAACCAAAGATAATTGCAAAGTTGACTTTAGACTCGCAAATTTACGTCGTACAAGTTTATGATATTTGCGTTAAATTCCGTAAAAGAGACTGAACGGTGCGATCGCCGACGCCGAAGCAAATTTTCATAATAATAGGCAAATTGTTTTATTGAATTTAGATAGTATCGAAAATATACTGGTTACCGTTTTTTTCACAAATTCAAGAGTCTTTAGAAAAATGGACTCAAGAGGGCTCTAGATGGGAGGTAGATCGTATCGTAGGTATGAATATCGCTATCGCGAGATATCAACCTTTAAGAGGCGGTTCTTATATCGAGCTATGCGACCAGATAAAAAATAAAAATGCGTGCATCAACGTAAAAACAACGATGACGATTGTTTGCGATGGTCGCTTCGTGCTCATCGTTTTCCCGCAAACAATCATGTTGATAGAATGAGTAAATACCCTACAGAGGACGGTTTTAATTTTGATGGTGTAGATGCGCCTACACCGATTAATCAAATAAAAAAAAGTAGAGAAACAAAACAATATTGCGATAAACGTTTTTGGTTACGAATCAAAATCGATACTAGTTTATCGCCTCGGCGATCAACCCGCGGAAGTAGATCGTATAAATGTATTATTAATTCACGCTGACTCTAACGAGAAGCGCGCAAAGAGTAAAGAAGAAGAAGGAACTAGATCTCACTACGTTTGGATTAAAGATGTGAATACATTACTTTACGATCAAACGAAACATAAAGAACGTCAACAGTTTTGTTTAAGATGTTTACAGGGTTTTTCGACAAAAGAACATCTCGAAAACCACGTAAAAATGTGTAAGGGAATTAACGACAGACGTACGACGGTCGTTATGCCGGAAAAGGGTAAAAACGATACGCTAAAGTTTATAAATTTTCATTAAAAGATGAAAGTTCCATTCGTTATATACGCCGATTTTGAAAGTATTATTAAAAAGATCGACGATGTGAACTCTACAAATACTAAAAAACTACAAGAACACGTTGTTTGCGGTTATTCGTGCGTCGTCGTTCGTTGCGACGGGCGCCCGTTACGTATAGGGAAGATGCCTCTTTTTTAATGAATTAGATAAAGAAGAAAACATCAACGAGACGATTAAAATATCAATAAATAATAATGACTAAAGAAGATGTAGAAGATTACAACTCTGCTAGCGAGTGTTGGATATGTGAAAGGGATTTTTAAAGACGACGCTGACTCTGACAACAAGTTTAACCAAGTACGTTGTCACATTACCGGTAAATATCGAGGCACGGCGCACAATTGTTGTAATTTAAACCAAGTTTTAAAACCTAATAAAACTTTTATTCCGGTCGTATTTCATAATTTGAGGCTACGACTCCCTCTACAAGCCGCGGGTCAAAACCAGAGAAATTTAACGTGTATTCCAAACAATATCGAAAATATATTTCTTTCTCAATCAAGCAACAACTACGATTTATCGACAGCGCTCAATTTTTACTAGCGTCGTTGGATAAACTCGTAAAATCAAAAAAATTTTTTTCCAATTACAAGCAAGTTGAATCAGATTTAGACAAATTTAATCTTGCCTAAAAAAGGGTATTTGTCCTTGAATACATGGATAGTTTTGAAAAAGAAAAACGCGTCTTCCTCTATAGAATATTGTTATAGTGGTTTAAACAACCAACGCATTACTGAAGAACAATACGAGCACGCGAAAAACGTTTATAAAACGTTTAAGTAAAAAATTTAAATTGATTATCACGGTTTATACGTGCGTACGGATACTTTTATTAGCGGATGTATTTGAAAATTTTTCGCGCTACTTGTTTAGAGAGTACGGTTTACACCCGGCTAATTATTATACGAGTCCTGGATTAAGTTGGGACGCTTTATTAAAACATTCGAAAGTTTGTTTAGATTTGTTTACGGATGTCAACATGCATTTATTTATAGAAAAAGGTACGAGGAGGAACGTGTAGTGGTAAAACGATACGCGAAAGCAAAACATTTAGACGATTACGATAAATCATCTCCATCGAGTTACATTATGTATTTAGACGCGAAATAATTTTATACGGATACGCGATGAGTCAATTTACCAACTGGTAATTTTAAATGGATGACGAGTAAACAAATTGATAAGCTCGAGAGCAGGGGATTAACGCGTAAGAAAGGATGTATTTTAGAATTTGATTTAGAATACAATCAAAAATTACACGATTCTCAGGACGCATTTCGCCGCGCCAGAGTCGTTAACGGTGCCGGGGAAAGAATGGATGTCACCGTACAGCCAAAAGGAGTTATTGAATAACAAACCCGCCCCAAAAATTTGCAAAAATTAGTTTTTAATTTATACCATAAACGCAACTACGTGCTTCATTATGTAATTTACAATTATATTTACAACTCGGTATGAAACTAACTAAAATTCATCGCGTTTAGAATTTGATGAATCGTTGGATGAAATCATGCATCGATTTTAATGACTCAACAGAAAAGACCGCAACCGTGATTTTGAAAAAAGATTTGCAAAACTCATGAACAATTCAGTTTTTTGGAAAACGATGGAAATGCGAAAACGCTGATTAAATTGAATTTGAAGCGATTAAACGATGAAAAGCAAAAAATTCGTCGTGCATCATCGCGAAACCAAAATTTGCCGAAGCTGGGATTTTTTGATAATGATTGTGTAGCGATTCACACGCACAAAATAAAAACTCGTTCTCAACCGCCCAGTCTACGTAGGAATGAGCATACTAGATTTATCTAAACATGTAATGTACGATTTTTATTACAATCATTTAAAACAAAGTACGGTAACGAGTGCGATTCTCTACACGGATACGGATAACCCAATTACTCTCGAGATTCGAACGCAAGATGTATAATAATAATAATAATAATAATAATAAATTTTTAGCGCGCACATATCCACCCTGCTGGGCGCTCAAGGGAAACAAAGAAAACATTAATACAAAACAATATACAATGATATTAGGGAAAACAAATTATGTACCGAGATACATACCCAACAATGCGTATACAATTACATTACAATATACATCATCTTTTGAAGAGTTGTGACATAAGATGAGTTTTAAGCATCGACTTGAATCTGGTTATACTATGACAAGATTTGAGCTTTGGTTGGAAGATGATTCCAGAGTCTCGAGCTGCGACAGAAAACGATTCCTATCACCCCAGATTCCGTTTTGAAGTTGCCACTTCCTTGAGGAGTGACATGTTGCTGGAGCAAATGCGGTGCGTGATGGGTGTGAACTTTCGTGTAGTTCAGAAATATAAATTGGAGCAATGTTATTAAAAGACGTTTGGGAACAATTAGCATAAGTTGTAAAACAATTCTCTGTGAAACAGGAAGCCAAAGTACAGTTCTTTCCAAGATTGGCGTGATATGGCATGACTTTCTGGACAAAGTCACAACACATGAGCTGCACTGTGTTTTGTATGTGGGGCAAGACGAGATATTTGGGTCTGCGAACTGTCAAGGAGAGAGCATTCCCGTTATCAAGCCGTGATGTGACAAACGCATGTATAATTTGTTCAGCAGCACTTTTATTCAAGTATTTCCTCCCAATTCTGGCTTATATTTCGATATGAAATGATGTGCGATGAACAATGTTGGTTGGAATATGTGGTTTTAATAAAGTCATTGTCGAGTCAAATATAACACCCAAATTACGTGCATGTAATGAGGGAGTTCGCGAGTCACCAATCCTGTAATAAATGGAAAGAAAACTTTAGACAATTGCTGACGATCCAAATAGAACAAATTCTGTTTTTCATCGTTCAATTTCAGAAGTTTTGTCTCATCCAACTTCGAATCTTTTGAATACATTTCTCCAGTGTTTTAATGCAGGAATCAGCAGGTTCTTGAGAAGATTTAAAAAGTAATGTAAAGCACTGCATGTCATCGCAAACATGGTAATTTAAATTATGTAAAATGATATCACGAACTGGAGAGGTATAAACAATTAATACTATGGGCCAAGAGCACAGAGCCTTGGGGTACAGAATAGTCAAGGCAGGCTCGGAATGTGATTACCAATACAAACTTCTTCAGGCCTATTTAAAAAGGTGGGACTTACCAATCGAGACAATATCATGTTTCAAAGATGAAGTATTGAAGAGGCGAGAAGAAGGATTTTATGATCGGGCAGTGTCAAAAGCGCGCTTAAAGGTGCTCGAAACTAATGCAGTGATTTCCCCTCATCCATGGCAGATGGTCTCATTATTGACGCGAAGAAGAACAGTTTCCGTTCCATAGAAATGGTTTTGGGACTGACTGAAATGTTCCGACAGGTTATATACGAACATGGTCAGGGTCCATGGATGTTCAACTCGCTCGATTGTTTTTCAGGTACTTCAAATTCGCTACTGGTCAGTAATTTTTGAAAACTTCCTTGTCCGGTGGGACTCTTTGGAATCTGGTTTAAACATGAGCAACCTTCTGGCTATTAGGAAACAACCGGAAGAAGAAATCATTTACTAATATTAGCGATATACTTAGCAAACACATCAATATTTTGTTTGGTATTAGCGAAGTTGGCACTGGATCAAGTTCACATGATTTTGATGGCGATTTCATGATGGGTTTCTTGATCTCCGTAACGCTAGTAAGGCTCAAACCATGGACAGTCTACATTTGGATCGTGATGGTGTTTTGTGATAGGCCAATGTGGCAAGGAACTTCAGGGAAAGAACATTGAGATATTCTAATTTTGTGACAAAAAAGTCTGAAAAGCATTGCGAGATTCTGATCAGGTGTGTAGATGTGGAAGCACTGGGCTTTTGGGTTTATGAAGCAGCTTTTCAACAATGTTAAAAGTTTTTCTTGATCACCAAACTATACTACAGTGAGTAGTAAAGTTATTTTGCCTGGTTAATCATGTTCTTCTATGTCACGTTGGTTACAGTATTCTTGCCGACCTGCTCAGTTTTGTGCCATCTTTAAAGTTGACGGCGGTTGCCTTACGCACGGATATCATCATTGAACAGGACTTCAGTTGAGTTTAACAGTTCGGGTTTTGCAGACGCCTGATCATTCCAAGATGTTACGGACGGTAGATTCGATAAGACTGACACAGGTCAGCTCACCATCTGCTGGTTTTTGAACGGTTGATTCAATATCATGACGTAAATCTTTATGTTATATAAAAACAACAAATCTTTATACGATTTTAGTATTATAAACAGATCATTTTTTTAGTTAAAGTTTTTAAAAACAGTCAGGAAAAAATTTTAGACGAGACCACAGAGACTTAATCCTGCGAAATTGTCATTTGGAACCAAAAGTATTCGATACTTTTACCGAATGAAAAAGGAATAAAAAAATGAAGGCGTTAAAAACAAGTTAGAACGGGACATTCAAACACTCGCGATATAAACAAGGTTTTATCCTCGAGGCAACCAACTTATCACTATGAATTTATTAAACATAGAAAACATAGATTATAGCAACATGAGTAGTAAAATAACGTTATCTCCTTTGAACACAAATAGCCTGTTTTAAAGGATGAATACATACTCAGCTTACGGTCACTATAGTCTTACGCTGACGCGGAGCGCGACTGGTACTAAACCATGACACCGCGGTATCTCACAGTACAATTTGTATTCTTCTTACAGGCCTGAGCTGATTGCGTCTAAACTTCGCCTAAGATGGGTTTTCGCGGCTTTCATGGTTTGCTTTATTCTATAAATTGTTATACTCCATAGGATCGGGCGCGACGTCTCGTATGTGCCACTTCACCGGGTGCGTATAAATACCGGACTAGCTATTTGTTGGGTCATACTCTTTTTGGCAAAAGTTGGTGAAGCTGGATTTTATCGACTTCGACTAATTTAATCGCGTCTTTGGGTTTTAAATTGTTGGGTGCGTCGTCTCGATGAACTAACTTTACAATAACGGCAATCTTTCAAACATTCTCTACTTCTCGTAGCTGCGCCGGCTACCGCTTCAGTCGCGCTATTTCTTTAGCGTATTGATGAGAAATAATCTTTCGGTAACGTTCTATTGGTCAACTCTACTATGGGCTCTATAGTTTCACCGGCTTCCTTCTTTGAATTTTACAGCATTGAACACTCATTGCGTTTACGCTACTCGCCAGTCCTTTTCGGGATCGCAACACCGGCGCGCTGGCAAGTTAACCGCGAACGTTTATACGTTTTTCAAACGCGTTACCGACTTGAACCGCGGTTTATCGGTTAATGGTTCGGCTTCTTTGCCATCTCACGGCTTCCATGCAGCGGTGCGCGTACTTGTACGCCTTTCTCTTATCGTATCGACACGGAAAACCAGCGAAATCAACGATGAACCTCATTTGGTTTTCAAACGTACTATTTGAACTGGTGGGTCTAGGGGCATATTTGAGATAGGAATGCATCCGGTTGCCACAGCTCTTGCTTTTATCCATTGTGAGCTTCATTTACATTCCTTAGTTTCTTGAGCTTCTAATTTATTAATAGCGTCGAGACCTTTGATGACCTTTTCGGACTCTCCAGCGCCGATAGCTTTGGTTGATTTCGCTCATCCATTTTATATTTATCAATATATTTTATTCGGGAGGATTTTGGAAAGCTTAAGAGTTTGGTAGAATTCACATTATTAACCATTGCGTCATCGAAGATAATCCGGCGTCACAGTGAGTTTCAGCAGTCGCTGTTTGTTATTCGGTGGCGGTTCCGCTTGTGCTGCCGACAACAAAACGGCGAAAAGTGTTAAAACAACGCTGTGATGGCTGTCGCGATTGTTTTGCCTCCATCTTGATTTATACTCGTCCAATATAATGTTTTATTTTATTTTGTTAAAATGTTATATTCAATTTCAAAAACATGTTGTTCTCTCGACGTGACTTTAGACAAAGGTGGTAATGTTTGGTAATCTTTTCCTACCGCTGGCTCTTTTCACTAAGCACAATCAGCAGATATCAACAGCTAAACCAATAGCGATATAAGTAGTAGTTCGTTGGTGTTTCAACTTCTTTGAATAAAAACTCATCGACAACTCGCAGCATCGCGTAACAGTTACGCGTCTTTTAACGAAGTTGTAGTTTTTTTTTTTTTAATTTCATTGAGTCTGTGCGACTGCGGCCGGCGGTTTCCGTTTACAGTCAACGGTGTTTTTACAGTCTGTGGTTACTCGGTTGCATTCTCCAACTCGTTCGTCCATCTGGCTTTTATTATCTCGGTTGTACATTTCTTTTTCGTGTTTTGCCGTAATTGGCGTTTGCACTGGGCGCGTCGCGCCGCGCGCGATGTATTTACGCCCGGTGACATGCTCAAGGCGATGGATCTTTTCTAAATCTGAAATTAATTGCTATGTCGTTGATTGATGTCGTATAAATGTTCACGGTTGACTTCGGTCTAATAGTTTAGCGATATGGCAATTAGAATAACTTCAAAGACTGCGTTATATCACGGCTAATTTTGTTTCGTATTGCATTAATAACAATACATCTCGCTCTTCGTATTCAAAAGCTTCAATGTCGTAATGGAATACTCTTTGCCGAAAACAATTTTGAATCCTCCGGCCACAACCGATGGCGTTTATCATGGTTTGTTTTTAATAATGGCGCAGCCGTCGTTTATATCATTGTTTGAACTTGACACCAATGGTTTTCATCAATATTAACAAGTATTACATTTATTATTAAACAGCTTTTATTGTATTTTTAATTTTTCAAAAAAGCTAACAACAGCCACATTTTAGTATTTAAAAAATAAACAGGTTCTTCCGCTCGTTTATTTAACTATCATTGAAAAATAAAACAGTTCTTTTATAATTGTTCATTTTAATATAGAACAATATGAACTAGTACAAATTTTCCTTTTCAGTAGTTAAAGTTGCATGGATTATATACTAGGGTGTTTATTTTTCGGTAATCCATATTTATATATATAGATGATGTTTAAAAAAATAAAAAACACTAACCTATAGGTATTACCAACAACTTACAAACGACCTGCCGTTACCAACAACTTCTAACTGACTACTAAGTGATTACCAACAATTTATAAAATTCTGGTGGTACCAGCAACTTACTAACGACCTATAGGTGATACCAGCAACTTGCTGACGACCTATAGGTGAGTACCCAACAGCTTACTAACGACCTGGGTGATTTGCTGGGTAATACCGGTAACCTGGGCCGCCTATGAATATATATGGGTAACAGTGCGTATCTCATAACCGGTAGGTTGATCCGTTTTAAATCAGTAATTTTCGATGTTTAACTCGTTTAAATTTTCGCGTTGCTCTCGTAACTCAGCCGTTGGTGCGTCGTTTCTCCGAACAATTCCTGTACAGTCTCATCTTTGCAATAAAATAAACACCCATTTGGTTGCTCTCCAAATCTTTCAATACACTGTTATATTTTTGAAAAGAATCCAACAGCTATGTTTAACATAATACCGCTAAAAGCTAATTGGTGTCGCCATTTGTTTCATCTGTTTTATAAATGTCTATTCGCGCTGATAATACGATATTGACAACGTTCCTCTCGCTTTGAATATATCGCTATAAGTTGTAAGCTCGGTTTAACGAAATGTGGTTTAAATCGTGCATGTACATCTGATCATCGTTCTGGATCATTTCTATTTTATAAATCGTTTGTCAAGTGATGGACATAATATAACGATATTTTCAAAATGTTTCATCTTTCTAACAAATTCAAAACAATTCAGTTTTCACATCCGGTTGACGCAAATTAACATGACATTAATGGCTCTTTTTAGGCAACATTCCTTTTAATGTTAGTGTTACAATAATCAGCAGTTCAAAACGCAGGTGCCTGTTTGATTGCGCGTCCGCAATAATAAAAAGTATACATGTTTGGATGCCAGACCCTTTGCTTTGTCTATTTGAATGGTAATTCAACTGGACGGTATTTGTACTCATCTTCACTTCCGTGCGTTGTTCACTATTCTGTGTCTAAAACAAGCCGTACCGATCAGGTAAATAATCGGCTTTGTTTAACATTGAATAAAATTCAAACTTTAACGACCCGTATAGCGCTGTTGTTGTTTCAAATCGCGAAAATATTTTGATTTCTTCCCAATGTTTGATACCTTCTCATTCCGTGCGCGTAGGTTGATTAGAACGCCTTCGATAATCGAGCTTTACCGATTTTTGGTTATAAAACTTGTTGCTTTCTTGTACGTCGGGTTCTTTGAATAAACGTATTCCTTTCATATACTTTTTGCAGGGTATTTAAATTTATATTCACGTCGTGTCTTTTTGTTTGCTGGCGTCGTTTACCAATAACAGCCGCGCGATCGACAATATACTCAACCGGTTACTGTTGATTTTAATCTTTCGAGCAGGTTCCGGCATGAACGACTGACTCTAAAGAAATACAACTTATAGTATAATAACATTATCGTCTGATTGCTTAAGCGCTCAAAAATTTGGTAAACATACAGTTCGTAAATTAATCGATCTCGATCCCCGATTAGTAGTAGGGTTGATGATCAGTCAACAATTCAAATCAGCAGGAATGTAATATGTTTTTATGCATCTGCACGATAGCTTTATTTGCTCCATTACCCGCAGGGAATTCATCTGTGCGTTTGTTCTTAATTGCAAATCTAAATTTTGGTTCGATTCCTTGATACGCTAGATTATCGCGTTGATCTTTGGTTAACCATTCATCTTTATAACAATTAGAACACATCCGCATCTGGACGTGAAAATATTTCATTTCCTTCCATTTAATGATTATGTTTTTTGATAGCTCTACCAATGTTTTGTACCATCGTTCTCGTATCATCATCCGCTGAAAAGATCGGTGTTGACTTCGTCAGACGTATTGGGCGATAACGTCGTTCATTCTAGGAGAATTTGGAGAAACAAACCGTTAACAATTGATTTTCAAATCCGACAACACTCCAGTTGTTTATATGGCACGGTAATCTTTTATACCTCGAGGTTCTCTTATTCTGTATGGATCGAGCACATCGTACGTATTATTTGCCATGGTTGGATTGTTAAATACCAAAATATGTTTTCTTTTTAAAAATAAATAGTATCTATAGCGATGATGATTGGGCTGTCATTAACATTCTTCGGGCAGCAATTTGTTATTTAGTAATTACGAGGTAACGACGCCGAACAAATAAAGGCACGATTTAGCGCTGACAACTTTCGAAAGCCACAATTGAATTTGGTTAAAAGCGTTTAAAATATACTGGAATTATTTAAACGAGAAAATACAAAAAAGAATCAGAGCGCCGTAAGAACGTTCAGCGATATAGACGAAGCGATGAATGAATATTCGCGAGTTACGGGCGAACGAATAATTTGCCGATAAATTTACAACGCGAACCACCGGTTCGAGTTTTTACGTTCTAGCGAAGAAAAAAAACGCGAGGTACTGTTCATCGTTTTAGGGATGGGCGTCGATGTTCCCAAAACTATAAATCATTTAAAAAAGATTCGGTACGTCATTGTAAAATGGCGAAAGGAGGAAAATATGATTTTTTACGCAATGGATCCATCATATAATCGACTTCGAAGATGATGATGTTTATGAATGGGAGGATAGAGTATCAATGGTGATAACGTTCCATTGGTCCACGAGCGAGCGACTAGCGATGCTCGATTCGAAAAGAGCGATCGCTTGAGTGTACCACGCTTTATCTCAAGAAGATGAGAATGCTTAGAGACACAGTAGATACATTTTATAGCGCTTGGGGCGTAAACCAACATCGATAGAATATAATGATTTTATAACAAAAAAGATACAGATCATGGAAGTACGCTCTATTTTAAAAAGGCGGTAAAAGAAATGCGACTTTCAGATTGGGAAAAGGAAAGAGGGTGCGCAAGGGTACCCAAAGCTCTTTTCGAGGATCCTATATATTCGATGAAGGTGAAGAAGCGATAATTTTTAGTGCCGGTGACTACGGAAAGACTCGGTGAAAGCGTGAGCCACAAGATGTGGAGTCGCGTTCAACTTCACCTGGGTTGTTACCCTCGCACTGATGCAACCGTGAAAAAATCCGAGCAAGAGTAGAAGGAAGCCATCCAAGAGGCAAATACCGTGTTTCAGGGGATAAAAAACTCAAGCAATTTTTAAAGCCGGTGGAGAGAGATGTGGTGGCTTCAGATAAACTCATGCAAAATACTGAGAACTATTACATATCTCGCTAAAAAGAACGCGAAGATCGTAGAAATCGAGCCGAAAGTATACGTGAACGCTCGAGATCGAGATGACTTGGATATCAAGAAACCGCGAGGCTACGCGAAAGCTTCTAAAGCCACAGGACGAACAACGAGTTATATTAAATGTAATAAATGAACGCGATAACATCTTCGTAGTCAAATCAACGAAATTAAAGAAACGATTGAAAAATGATGAAGCCAGGGCACGTTACATGGGAGAAAATTAAAAACTTTATTTAGAGAACAAGGGTGTAACTATGGTCGGTATATTGACGGTTTACGGATTCTCGCCATCAGCGCCTTTGCTGGCGATCGCGTGGGTGTAAAATCGGTTGTAGCGCCGACGGTGAAGCCCGCGCCTGCAACCACCGCCAACCCCGCCACCAAAACCCGCACCGAGCCTACGCCTACCCCACCTTCCCTAAACCGCCGCCTGGCGGTGGCATAAAAGAGTGGATGCGAAAACATTGAAATCGCGGTCGGCTAGCTGGAAATTGGGGCGAAACTTTAAGCTTCCTTTACCGGCTATTATCGGATCGGTAATAAGTTTGGTAATTGAAAACAACACCAGCGTCGTCCGCTTATGACGTTGGATTTAATGGCTAGCTTTGATGGGAGTTAGTGTTTTAATTTTAACATACGCAAAAAACAGCGTAGCCACCGCAAAGGCTAAACCATAGTTAATTGTAAATTATATACGCCTAGTCGGCTAAAACAGCAAAGCCAATAATTAAAGCATTGTTTTCTTCTTCACGTGTTCGCATCGATAAAAGAGTACTTTTAAAGGTCTTCTAAATCAACTTCTGTACATAAGCGATTCTTTCGCAGCCTCCGTTAAGCACGCGCCGCGCTTCTCATCCAGAGTCGACGATGGTTTAGCGGTTAACGGCGACGTTGATTGGGCTAACATGGGGCGCGGGTAAAACAGGAGGAACAACGGGTGTTGAATTTATATCTAAATTTGAACCCAACGATATTAAATCGCTCGTTGCGATCAAAATATTATTTGTATCGCGTGCGTACTATTCGTGAATTCATATCGCTCAGCATCATCTATCATTTTCTCTCGATACAAAAGTTTAATGCGCACGAGCGTGTTGTAAAAGCTGTTTGATATCGTTGAATAGAAAGATGTTAAATCGACCGAGAATCAAATCTCGCGATTTACTACATTTACTCTGTTCATGAGCGTCTAAACCAACATAGCAAGAAGTCCACGTTTAACTCGCGCGGGCTCCCAATAACGCGTAAGCATGCGTTCTTATAAATTGGTTTTGGCGTTGTGCAAACATCCGTAAAACCTCTGAGTCATTAATTACTCTTAATCAAGCTGTCCGGCGATCTCCATGGATGGAGATTGGCAAATGTATCCGATCGCCATGGGTTGAGGATGAATCTCCCAAAACTCAATTCTGTCGCAGTTTGTTAATAATCATAATCACTCCCTCGGTAGAATGACGTTCAAACTGCCTTATCTATAGTTGTTTCGGGGACCGCTTTGTAACCGTTATCGTAATAATAAAACATTTACAATCCGTTTGAATTCAAATCTACTCGTTGTTTCCAATTGAAACTTGCGAAATAACAGAAAGTTGCCCCATAAGTCTTGTATACGCACTTTGTCTGTATTATTGTTTTCAGACGCGCTAAAATAATGTTGAAAAGACGCTGGGACGACTGTTTCTTCGCCAATCATCCTGAATTATGATAATACGTGAAATCAAAAAAAAGCACAGATCATCATATTCGAATGATTTAAATGTTGATAACTCACGCCGCATCTCGTTGTGGCGCAATGCATCATAAAATTGTTTTGATTTTGATAAAATTTTAGCGGATTTAATTCTAATCCATCAACGACGTTATCGCCATCAACGCGAGGCAACTTGTAGTCGCTAAAACATTATCGAATGCGCGTTAAAAACTCTGTTTCGTTGACGTAAATTTTAGACTCGTTAAATCGCTAGGCCCTTAAAATTTGAGGCGTTAAATTTCAGATTGTTTATGGAAAGTAAAATTCCCTTTAACTAATGGAAACGTCATTTTATTATTAAACATTTATAATTTGAATATAATAAAATGTATCATACCTTTAAAAGAAATTAAAAAAAAGGTGGTCGGGTTGATTAAACGACTTTGATAACGTAATAAAATCCGCGATTATATTTAAAAGGGAAACATTTGGGG